>JAQJVL010003516.1:0-59537 GCA_035578905.1 Stictocephala bisonia | reverse complement strand
AAAATGACACTAATTTTGCTAATACATTCCATAGAAGATTCAGCAAACTTCGGTTCTTTGAGAATGTGACACTAAACAAAACATTCTCAAATATATGTAAATAAATAATAGAAATATGTAGTACAACTAAACTATAAATTAGTTTCTCTGAATAATATACCTAAAAACTAATAATACGTAGGCTTACAATACATTTTGAGCCCCCAAATATTGTTTTACAGAAGATAAAGTTAAGTAAATGGTAACATGTAATAGCGTAAGCGAGGTTTTACCATTACATACTAAGATAGGGAAAAAGGTGATGTGCTAGCTAATAAATAATTTGAGTGGTATTCAACCCTGGATCGTGAGGAGCGACATAATTTATGTGGTTTACTTAGTCCCTTCTAAAAGAGAGGAACAACATAATTTATCCTGTTACTTAAAATCAATAAAACAAATGTTTATAATCAAACGATCATTACAAAGTTGGTAATAATCGCCGCAGAATGCCCTGTTCTATACATTTCAGATATTTAATAATTTTTTTCATGCAATTTTATAAACGTAGGAAATAAAAATAAAATGTGCAACAAGAAACTTCTGCTGAATTCCTGCCTCGTAAGTGGTGGGTAGCGGGAAAAATGGCTGATGTTTGTCGCATGACTGAAGAATAACCAGAGAACGGAATTGGGCGTAGTAAATGTCAGTCTGCAGAGAATTAAATGTTCTATCCAAGAAACAAATTACGATGTTTTAGCTGCATTGGCTATTTTACAACAAGTTGTTTACCTTTTTTTTTTTGTGACCAGCCTAATAGTGAGGAGCGACATAATTTATGCTGTTCATAAAAGTTGTTGTTCAAACTTTATCTTTGGCTGTAATCTAACAATTCTTGTATATTTATATTCAGAAATATGTGTTCTTTCAAGCATTACTGTTATAAAAATTCCCAAAAATTATTTTATATAATGTTTACAATAGGCTAAATTTTGCAAGTGCCGTTTCCACAATTTGCGCATGCTGACTTATGGTGTTATAAGTTTTATACTTTTGGAATATTTTCATATATTTTAGATTTTCTTGTAGCTAATAGATTGAACTAATAAAGTACATAAGCAAAACATTATACGTATCCCTTTTATTTTTTGATTGTTATGTAATTTTTCACAGACATTTTTCGTTTCCCTGGTAACATTATTTTCCCAAATACACTGAAAATATCAAAATTTGGTTATCGGTACTATATGACTATTTTCCTAAACAACTTTTTCCTATCTATTCATTGGTGATTTTTAAAATTTTTGTATGTACTATTTGATTACCTACAATGATCATATTATAACTTTGCACATTTCATTTTAACGTTTTATGTAAACAAACACTTCAAAAAAACCTGGTAGTTTATCTAAAATATAACAACATATTGTTATCATTCACTAAAAATAAACAATTTGGCTATCTTAGAATTATTTACAAATATTTTGTAGTGCTCCTAAGGGTGGTTACGAGTTATAATTTACGTACAAAATTAAAAATGTTTTTCAATCTTTTCATGACATTATTTACTAATTCTTTTTGTAAGTTTTGGTATGTGAAAGTACAGTTCTTGAGAAGAAAAACGATATGATAACATTTGGAGCATCTTAGAACTTAGGCTTAAGCGTAGTAATAAGTATGGGCGAAACATCGGTTATCTTCTAAATATTGAAGATAGAACCTTAACACGGTTGTCACCAGAAAATGTAGATTTGCAGCTTGTTTAGTATTTTTTATTTAAAAAAAAAAAGCTTGCGCAGCGCCGAAAAGAGGACCAAGCAGTTGGGAGCACACATTGGTTCAACTGATGCTTACATCTAGGGTTGTGATTAAATTTTACTATCCATTCTAAATACCCGTTTTTTTTTGGGGGGGGGAGCTTAGTCTGAGACATGTTAACCTACCATTCTCAGATTTAAAAGACTGCTGTCTTTTTAAAATGGTATGATCAACAAGATTTAAATGGAATCAAGAATCTTCACTGTCATGAAACTTTTACATGGTGTTTGAAAATGTAAAACCATCCTATTACAGTACATTATCACGTCTAGGGTTCATAATATAAATGTAGGGAACTTACTTCTCCCTCTGCCATAATGTGGTAACAATAATGTGCTGCTGAGCGAATTTTTAACTTGGGCGAGTAAAATCTATACAGTATTCACAATCGTCCAATTAAATTCATTTCATACAAACATCACTCACACTTTATATCAGCTAAGAATCTTGACTTGGTTAGATATATTCGATACTACTAACATTAACATAGACCTTCTATTATTCTTATAAATATGATAGATCAATGCGACTACAGTCAAACTACTAGAGATGGGTAACTCCGGAGTGAACGACAACAAAGGAACTACTCCGGTTAAGGAGTTTCAGCTCCAACTCCGAGTGCTAGTGCGGAACTAGTTCATTTCGGAACTAGAATAAATGAGTATTATATGTCATAAATATACGCATATAAAATATACAATACTTTACTTTCTGCTGGAAAATTCATAAGACATCCATACTTTTTCTTTGTAAAATAATTAAATAAAATACACAATTCAAATTGTTAGCCGGATATAACCTAAAAATCATATGTTGGTTTCTATCTTTTTGGAACTAACGAGATGCGCGCGCAACCACTGTCAGAGCGGCTGCAGTGTCGACGTATCTCTCCCCACTCCATGGAACTAACATAGTTCCGGAGTTGTTGGAACGATCAAAACAAAGGAGTGAAGTACGTGATGCGCGCGCATCCACTCGGAGCGACTCACTTGAGCTTCGCTCCACGTTGAACTGGAATGACGTTCGGAGTTGGAACTACTCCGCGGAACTAGTTCCGAGTCATTATAACTCCGGAGTGAACTAACTCCGTCTGATGAACTACATTTCCCATCCCTACAAACTACTAAACAAACTTATTTTGCTATTTTCAGTTTTTGTCTTGTTTGTTATTTTGCCTTTTACAAGGTAAACTTAGCCATAAAGCAGTGATATTCATTATACTTTTAATTCTAAAATCATCATGGTACCTTTATGTACAGCTACGTGTATATTGATGTAAAATTGAATAAGGAGGTTAAGGTATGAATATTAGATTCTTACATATGAGACGCCGACACAACGTTGTTGGTATTTTTTTAAAGGGAATATGAATGGTTATATGAGTGTAGGATGATTGTGGATGAGTGTAGTTTTGTTACTATCTGAGTTCAACTGTTCCTCAGAAAGGGCAATTTATTAATAGCCCAAAAGCCAGGGCTCCTATGGGACCTACAGCTTTACGTGGAATCCGAACCACGTAGTACTGGTCTGATTTTCAGCTAATTGACAAGCCTGATACTCAGTTATCTCCCCCACACAACATCCGCACAATGATTACCACCCAACATGGACACCCAAACTTCTCTAGTAGTGTCCACGCCGATAGCAACCATCAATCGGACGCTTGATTAACTTTTATGAGGCTTCAAAAGTTAACGATAATAGTATAAAGTGGTCTACACACGGTCATTTTAGCGTGTCATTTCGGACTGATCCTATGTAACTGTCACTTTTACCTGAACACTGTAATCGCCAACACACGGTCATTTTAGCGCGTCAGTCTAGTGTAAACTTCTGTCTCTGTAGGTGTCTCTTGATTCTTCAAGAACAACAACTGATCATAATACCATAGACCTTCTATTATTATTATCTATTAAACTATGGTATAATAGAAGGTCTATGATAATACCATAGTTTAGGCTGATATGCCTCGTTTGCACCAATTCCACTAAACAACTCTTTATTGTATTCATTTCCCTACGAAATTTATTTCTCAAACCATTTATCTTCCTTGTTATAGTACGTTTGTTAGCTAGAGGGTCAATCTCTTTTACATTTTCAATAAGGATTTTTAAAGCAGAATAACGTTTTTATTTATTATAATAATCTATCGAGATAATTTTCCAATGCGCTCTTCTCTTCTAAACAGTTATATAAAATCAAGTAAAAACTCTTTACTCCAAACAGCCATAGTAAATAAATTGAACAGTGGTGGGATCTAGGGGCAGGAGCAATTGCCCCCCCCCCCCCAATACTCTTATACGTTCATAATTTATCATTATAAACTACTGATGGTTATATTAAATTATTTATTTATTAACATATTAATAAAAAATATTCAATCTAAAAGAATAAGAATGTGGAATTAAATAAAGAATTATTAGAATGTCCTTTGTTTGCTAATGAGTACCGATAGTAGTTAACCCTTTGCACTCTAATATCCAGTATACCGGGATATGGCGTTTTCCTGTACCACTCTGGTTAAAAGTTTCGGCTGCCTGTCTGTCAGCTCTCATATCTAGCATTATTACTGGCTAACACTAGTTTCTTCTACAGCCAGTAGCAGACTATGGAGGTCACCTGATCTGCACATTACATTCTTGTGTTTGTTTACTATTACATTTGTAAAACTGTTTAAATGGACATTTAAGGGGAGCACGAAGGTTGTATAGTTTCCATGTTAAATTTGTATAATTTGTGCATTATGCACAAATTATACAAATTTGTACACTTTACAATTTCTATTTTACATCCCTTAAATGTAGAAAACTATGATAGTTTTTTCCAAAACTCCTGAAGATATTGAGCCCAAATGTTTACCAAGTGTTCTTTACATATAGTAGTACACTTTAACACAAAGATTTCCAAATAAAGATAAAAATATTTTTTTATTAATAAAACATTGTTCATATTTTTAACAATTAAAAAATATTTATTTGTTTTATAAAATCAAAACCAAGAAGAATATTGTCATTCCCCTGTGTTAAAGTGTGCATTGATATGACAGAAGTAAGTGGTAAAAAATTGGTACTATTATTAGCAGTAGTTCCTGAGAAAACCATGCACCAAGTTATAAAAACACAGTTTTCGGAAAACGACAAATAAAGATAAACAGACTCAAAAACTAAAGAAATATGTTATTTAAAGTAATTTACCACTTTAACCCTAATACCGGTACGCTGCGGAATTTCCGCAGTTTGTCTTATCTTAAAACCGGTAGACTGCGGAAATTCCGCAGTTTGACAGCACGCGACGTAATCACTTGTCACAAAATAAACGTTAGCTGTATCGATATGATTCTTTCACCATTGTAATCATCGAAAGATACCAAATCCGATGGTATACATCGATTATTGTTTCGATGTCCTTGCATCGATGTTACAAAGTGATGAAAAAGGAGAAACTTTGAAAGAAACATCTGGGACCGGTCACCATTACTCCAAAGTAGACGGTGTCAGTCATTTGTTGTGTTGTTTTTGTTGTAATTGTGTTGTAATTTGTTGTAAATATTCTCATATAACTATTTATATTATGTTAGAAAATACCATTATGGTAATTTTAAGACTAATTATAAGTCTGTAGATGTAATAGTCAATTATTTATGAATTTTTATTTACAATTATTTCCATGGTAACAAAATTTTAGGTTTGTGTAGTAGTCACGGATATTATTATACAACTTTTTTATTCATAAACATATCTCTATATATTTTATATTTTCTAAAACTAGATAACATTTGCTACAAATTGGCTATCTTGGAATATAAAATTTATAAGTATTATATAATTTTATAGGCATACCCCCACCCTTTTTTTATTTTTACTAATGCATTTTTGTAAATTTCAAACGTCAGAAAAAAAACATACATATTTTATATGCACAATTTGCATGCTAATATGATTGCCTGGTTCATTGTGAGTGCAAGGATATATAATACAGCCAGGTTTATTATATTTTGCTATTTTTTATGAATTTTATAAAAAAATTTAACGAAATGAGGAAAAACAGCCCGCCGGTTTAGGGAAATATAGCCGCCGGTAGTAGGGTTAAAACAGACCAGCTCCATAGCTTGGGTCATCAGGGTCTTCTTCAGTGTCTTCCAACCTTCTTTTGATCTGTTTTCTTGCCTGTCTTGCTTGTTTTTTTTTTTTTTTTTCATTTCGGATGATCTGCGCTTGGAAGCTTGTATTCTAAGTTTATCAAGTTTCTTCATGCTTAAAATTGTTTGTTTCCCTATATCCATGTCTAGTTTTTGTAGAACCATACACTTTGTGACATTTCCATTGTTAAATGATGACACAGCATCATAAATAAACACCAAAATGTAAAGTCTTTAGTCCAACAAAGCCGGTTTTAGGCAACCTTGACCAGATAACAGCATTGACACATTCATTCGGGTTTTGGGTTTTCCCGTGTAGACATTTTTTCAGCAATTCTTTGTCTGAAAGACTTCTAAATATAGGCTTGATATATTCTCTTATACAAACTGGTATACTATTCTTATGTGAATAGGTTTTATTGTCAATGATAGCCTTTTGGTAGCCACACTTGCACTTGGTAGCCAATAACTCTTGCAATGTTTCGTGGAACAACATTTTTTCGAAAAATTATTATCTACATTTAGAAAAGTCTTACTATAGAGTTTTATGTATCAAAATGTTTGTAATTACTTCCTATTTCATAAAAAAATAAAAATAAAAAAAGTTTTTTGTCCTTGTCCTCCCCTTAAAGGTCCACGTATTTAATTGGTATACTAGTACTACAAACCTAATTTTTACTTTTTCCCATTATTTGGTGTGTATATTTGATTGAAATTAAAACTCGTTGAGATAGAAAATTGTTTCGTATTATTGAATTATTTTTAAGTAAATTCTTACGTAGGATAGTTTTTGCTTTTTTAATACGCTGTTTTGTAAATGTTGTTTATTGTGAATACCTATAAAATGTTGTAAATAAGATAAAATCTTAAATAAAATTTTAAAAATGTTACAAGAAATGCTTGAATAGCTTATAAAAAAAGTTAGAAAGTTACACAAAAACACGTCTTGACAAATTACGTAAAAAATAAACTTGTGTAAAAAATAAAAACAGATACAAATTTATTTTTATGTTAAATGGAATACTTAGATTACGTATATATTCTGGCAGCCCTGAACACAGTGCGTCAGCTTTGTTTTCAATTTTTATCCCTTTACTGGGACTGGAATTACGGAACAGCTTACCCATATGCAGTCCTGTAAACTGTCTTCGTTTTTCTGTGTCTTCGTCATGTGTTCGTTGGGTTTGTCTCAGCTGGCTATCTCTTTCTCGTCGCATTGGCCTGGCCGTTCGCTTCAACTTGTCACTTTGGGATTAGACTGGGCAGTACTCTGTTCCCATGGCCAGCTAATTCCTAAAGGCTTTCTAGCTCGAAGGTGCAGGTGGAGACTGGAGAGACGGATCATGCCACATGGTCGCCCATTAACTGAACGAAGATTACCTTAATTGAGCGAAAGCCCTTGAAGGGCCCCCAAAAACGTGCCTTAACTGAGCGAAGTCCAGTCCAGGTATATGCGAGTTGTCGGGACAAGGAATGTTCTTGTTTATGTAGCATCATATCCCACCCGCATACCAGAGGCGGTCAACCACCTGGCTCCTGCACGCGCTACCTAACCTAACCTGCTATGTGAATGTTCATAGTCAAAGAGGGCCGCCGGTTCGCTCAGTTAAGGCACGTCTCTGGGGGCACCCTGGAGTGCATCGCTCAGTTCAGGCACCCAGGCTACTTGACTCAGGTCACTTCACTCAGTTAAGGCCCGACCTGCCACATAGTCACCTGGAGAAGAGGGTCTGAGGCTTAGAGATGTTTCTTCAGGCTGGCTTGCTGTTTTCTTACCATGCCCTTTTTTAATTTTTCAAAGAAGAAACTTTAGTGCGAAGTGATGATTTCCGTCCGTTTCAGACTGGTGGGACTTGTGATACCGTAACCTAACAATTCTGAATTTAATGTTATTTTTCCCCATCTTCCTTTCCTCTCCACCCTGTTTCTTAATTTTAAAGAACGGGGATCTAGATTTTTTACAAAAATGCTAAATTTCCAATTCTTAACCTCCCTGCCCTTTCGGCAGGATTCGGTGAATATATATGAAATGACAAAACTGTTTTTGTTTTGTCTTTTCAAAAATTGTTTAACCATGAAATTGATTTCCGAGGCTCTACTGAAATAGCTGTTATTTTTACCTTTTGAAACAATTTTTTAATATGTTTATTTTGTTATTGTTTGTGATTATCATTTTATATAGGGTTTATTTTATTATTTTTGCAGGGTTTATTGTTATTGTTTTTAGAAATTTACTTTTCATGTTTTATATTTCTTTGATGTTAATTTGTTTAATTGTATTTTTGATTTTATAACTATATATATGTATTGTTTGTGGCAATTGTTTACTATACCTCGATTTCTATGATATTTCAGGGTTTGGCCAATGATTTTTTTTCTTTTTTTTACGCCTCACGGCAAATTCAAAATATTATTGTCATTACTAGAATTTACATTTTTTGGTGATAACCGCGTCAAGGTACTATCTACAATATTTACAAATTGTCATTGTTGTCATTGGCCGTTACGAGTCTCAGTGTTTTTTGTCTTTCTGTGTTTTATTTTTTGTAAATGTTTTAAATGGAATGTTTAACATTTTGCAATAAACAATATATTTCCGATGATTTTTTATTCTTTACCTCTGAGTTGGTGTATTGTCTCACATCCTCGTCACGGTCCGGTGTTTGTTTGAGAGTGGGTTACAATAGATTCACAGTTGGTAAGTTTAAAAACCTGTCTTTGATCAAGTCATCGTTTCAAAGAACAACTAATATAGTAATCCTCTCATCTTTAAACTATCATTATTGGAATCATTATTGTCCACCATTTAAAAATAATTAAAAGGGTTGTTATTATTATTTTAATCAGTTGATTAACATAGTAACCACGTAGTTATGTTTGCCAAACAAATTGGTTAACAAAAGCGAAAGTCTTCGAAGCTTATTATTCATTAGTAAGAATAATTATTCAGATTATTTGAAATTTAGTTGGTACTTGTCGGGCAGTTCCGTAACTCAGCTACTTAGGGACAAAGTGTTGAAGAGATTTTAGGCAATTGGTTCTATGATCTCTTCAACCACGGCCTCCGCTCAATGGTTGCCATCGATGTGAACACTACTAGATAATTCCCGGGTGTCCATGTTGGATGGTAGTAAAGGTTCAGATGTTGTATAGGAAAGAGAGAACTGATTGTCAGAATTGTTAGTTAGCTGAAAATCAGACCAACAATAAGTGGTTCGGATTCCACGTAAAGCAGTAGGTTACTTAGTTGCCCTGACTATTGTGCAATTAATAAATTGCTCTTTCTGAGGAACAGTCGACCTTAGTTAATAACAATGGCTACACTTGTTCATATAAAATCACTAAACTCATTCGTCTCTAATATTCGCCCATATCTTGACGATCGGTGTCTAATGTATAATTATTAATAACGGTAAAAGCCATTTTATACAGAGTATACATAATTGATTGAACAAAAAGCTAAAGTTATGTTTACTAACAAATAGATGCTGACTATGATAATTCCCTTCTTTAGCTATATAGATATATTTGAATTGTCATCTAACGATAAATTCCATAAAGATTAAGTGACCTAATCGGAGTCGGGTCGTAGTAGTGTTCGGGCCAGTGCGTGTCACGCCATATCAGTCTATATTATTTTTGGACGGAGTCGATATTTGGTCGGGCCTGATCGAACCTCTCTATGTTCGGACGACCAGACCCCGACTGCCGTGTCGGACCTCACTTAGTGCGCGTCGTTCCATTTGATCCTGTGTAAAGTTTGGTCGGGCCCGACCAGTCGGAGTCGTGGTCGGAATAGTGCGCGTTAGCTCTTAGAGCCCTCTTAAAAACAAATATTGAGGCCTAGCATTTTCTCTATTATCATGAACTTTCTATTATACTAACTATATACGGTATAATAGAAAATCTACGCTATCACTACTCTAAAGATATATATATATATATATATATATATATATATATATATATATATATATATATATATATATAAATCTAATGGATATTTTTATAATACCATAAACCTTCTATTATACCGTATAATACGCTATAATAGATAATACACACGATTTCACATTTTTAAGTCATACGGTCAAGAATCGAGAATTTTTATTGTCATGAAACTATGTACATAAAATGGACAATTGTCAAACAGGAGTTAAACAATGTGCTGAATATAATAAAATAAACTACATTCTAACAGAAATATTTTCCTTATCATTATCAGCAAAGTAATCATGTACTTTGTAGTATTACTTGCTTAATAAAAAGGATTTGAGTTTGCCTCTGAATCTATCCCCATCACGTGAAATGAAAATTTAAAAATGAAATAACTATACAACTAAGTTAAACGGTTGGTTCAACGTGTAAATAAATGAGTAATTATGCACTTTCGTGCCATCCCTGAAAATACGATTTAAAATTAATTTTATTTAGTGGCAAGAAATTGCTTAATAACTAATAAATATAAACATAAAATAAATGTTTACATACTTTTTCACATTCTTTTATATATTTTTTTATTATATACTTTCTATTATAATTAGGTATAATATATTTTGTATGCATGAATATTATAAGCTTATATTACTATAGGCGCTTATTATAGTGATTATATATAAATACTTATTATAAATGCTTTTATATATATATTTCATCATTATATACGTGCCAGACATCTAATATATTGGCAAATTAATTCCTCAGAGGGAAATGTCCCCACCAATTTTCTCTATCAGCTGGTAATTTTTTTGTTATGTTTAATCGCAAGGCGTTCGTTGATTTGAAAGCAAACGCAAAGGTTTGTGAAATGTCACAGCCCCACAGCTCAGTTTGTTTACCTTTACGTTAGAGTGTGCGTGCATACAGTATTTTAGGGAACTTTAGGAAACCGACAGTGGTATCTTTCAAGCAAAGTAATGAGTGCTTGAAAAAGAATATGCTAGGAAAAGTTAATCGTAGTGAGGCTTAGTTCTTGACGAATTTGTAATCTAAAAAATGTGGCACGTTTATTTCTAACCCTATATTTTCTTAATTGATTTAGACCTTACTCTAACTGAACATTAGTTATTCTCACATAAAACATCGTTATGACATCAATATAGTAGAGCCTATGTAAATACTGCATCGTTATTATTCATAAATAACTTAGTACACCTAAATTCATATGAAAATTATTTTAGTGTCATATCATAAGTATAAAATTGTATATTTTGTGTCCCAAAGTAATGAAATTGAACGATTTTATTCACTTATTACTTGTTAGATAAGGTTAATTAAAACTACAAAAATATTTCATTTCATATAATGATATAAATGTTGTCATATTACTAGGTATCTAATCATGTATGTTCTAAAATTAAAAAAAAATTCTTCAGCATTTAGTAGTCTTATTAAAAATAACAATTAAGGTATGCTCATACCCAACACTGTTTGTAGCTGAGGTTGACTTCACTAACTTTGTGAGATTAAAATATTACAAATTCAAATTCCTTTATTGTCCGTAACATATAATTACATGCATGAACATTGTCAAGTTTCTTAATCTACTTCACAAAATCTATATACAAACATTTCAGGATTTAACTAATTTATGGAACAATATGAGACAGTACATTTGTTATTACAGGGCATGTAGGCCTATGTTAAAGTATGGTTTATCATTCCAGCAATTTTTATAATACTATTTATTTCTACATAAACAGACAGTGGGGAAGGAAGTTTAAATAAAGATCCGGTAATTATGCACTTTCTTGCCACCAAACAAATTTGGAACATTTTGCTTGAAATGGGTCTAAAATTGGCTGTATTTTCTCGAGATATGTTTTTATTCCGCGGAAATAACGTAATTTACCGAAAAATTCGAAAAACCAATGTCACAACTTTTAGTATTTTTGTCATATTTCTGTTAATTTAAATGGTATTTTAATCGTCTTTTTTTATTTTGATGTGTTTTTTGCGCTGAATACAAATTTGAAAACTATTTTGGTCTATTACAAATATTTCTCGAGAAATAACGGAAAAACTACTGTCGCGGCGGATCGCGATCAGCGGCCATTACGCGATTATTATATACAACAACTATTAATCACAAAAACCAAATTCACCTATATTCCCGCCGGAGTGACGGCCGGCAGGCCGTCACGGAGGCCAAACGCTCGAATTTAACGCAAATTACGAATTTTTGTAGAGAAAATAGACAATTAGGACAAGTTAGGTTATGTTTGGTTATGTCAGCAAAAATGCATTTTTCGAGCTGAAAAAATAATTTTACCACAAAACCAGTTATATATTTGTGTTCAGCATAAAAAAAAAACGAGATGAAAAAAAATTGTTGAAAAATAACGATTTTAAAAAAGGCGATTTTTCATTATTAGATAAAAATCTAGTATTTCGATTTTTTGGTAAAAAACAAGTTTTCCGCGGATGAAATCAAACTTCTCAAGAGATATAAACTCATTTTTCACCAATTTATTAACATGAAATCGTATTTTCAGAGGTGGCAAGAAAGTGCATAATTACCAAAGATCCTAACTAATTTAGCTTATGTTTGAAATGTTTTGGTATTAAATCTAATATATAATGTAGTTTGACTTTTTTACTTAATGTAGATGACTCGAATAATTTAAAGTAAGTTATAGAGTTAATATCCTACTTGAATTATTATCAAATCAGTTAGCTAGCTTATGTTTTTATGAGGTGTAAATTAGGATTTGATAAATTGTTGATCAGACTGTATTGTAGTCAACTCAATAGTTTATTTGATTTTTCCCGGTAATTGCAAGCGGACATGGAAAAATCAATATGTCGAATTTTCGTGACAGTATGTATGTATTCAAAAAATGTGTATAATTGTTATGAATGAATAATAAATAAATAAAAAGTAAAATTTCTATACAATTTATAAAAAAACATTAATTAACTTCTAAAATTTATCAAAGAAACAAAGTGTTAAGTACATCTTGTTCTCCACATTCCAAAGTAAACATTTGCATACAGTGAATGTTAATTCTGTTATAAGTGAGTCTTTATCTAGTTCTGGGTTAATTTAAAGTTTAAATTTAGTTTAAACCCATTGGCACCATTAACTTGTAGTAAAAAAAAAATAAATAAGCCCTATCAAAATTATTTTAGATCCCTAATTATCTATAGTTAAAAACCATCCATTTTCATAGCTCCTACAGATTGCTTAAGGTCACATTTTACCTCATATTTTGTTTTATTCTTTTAAACCTTAGATATTTTTGTTCAGGCATATTCTGTTAAAAATGAAAATCATTTCAAACATGCAAATCAGAAACTTTTTTTAAATCCACAGATCTAGGAACTAATCTACTGAAACCATGAACTTGACAAAGCTGTGATGCATTTTACATCAAATTAAATTTTCAAACTATAAACAAGATTGTTCCAGTTATATTATGATCTAATTGTCAAGACTAGACTATCTGAAATAAAAAAATAGATACATTCATAACAGTTCTCAAGGTGTAAACAATAAAGGTGTGCTATGAAGGTATTCATAGCAATTGTAAAAAAAACTATTTTTTTAAAACTTCACTCACCAATTCCCATTCTGTGCAGGCCTGTGCATAAGTAATTCATTCAACGAGTGAAGTACTTATTATAAACTCAGTGAGGAACATTGGACTCCTTAGTTCAAAGCCTTAACCATGCCAATAGTTGAAATCAGTCTGCATAGAAGTACCAAGTATAGCCTATAGAAAATAAATGTTATCAATCTTGTGGAAAGCTATAATCAAATTAATATTATAAGCTATAAATGATATGTACAAAATAACAGCTATAAGGAAGCTTGATTTGAAAATTGACTATTATATACTCCAATTGTACAGTATTGTACATTAAAAATTCAAAATTTTGAAAATTACCAGTTTGATTTCCAAATATGTTTTTTTTTTGCCATCATTAAAATACTAGTCAAGTTAGAGACATGTGGTTTTTACTAAAATATTTTAAATTATAAGTTACATCTTTCCTGAAAATTAATCAAAATTGTTAGTTCTGTTTTTGAGAAAATTCTATTTTTGTATGTTTTTTGCCCCTAAAAATTAAAAACCTAAAATGTCAAAAAAGTGAATAAACGGTGTGGAGATATTGGCTAAATACACCTAAAAACCAAATTTCATAAAAATGTATCCATCTGTTTGGTCTCCAGGGAACTGCACATACATACATACGAATGGACATCAACTTTTTTTTTGGATAAACCACTTTTGGATGTACACTAATGTTTGGTTTGGACCATTCAAACCAAAATTTTGTTTGGACAGTTACAATACTTTCTCTGCTAACGCATAAATGGGAGAAAGTAAAAAGGAATATTTTTCACCTTTAAAATTATAAATATTTTTATATTTAAAAAAAATGAAAAACATCTTAATCCCTTCAGGCATGTGTAAAAAATGTAGTTATAAAAAATTAAATTTGTACTTTGAATGGTTTTGTCTTAAAGCTGATTTAAAATAAGCAAAATTCGCCTCTTCAAAAGGCGACAAGTTCTAAAGTAGTGGTTAACAAATTGTTTATATATTTTTCGTGTCTGGAGAAGGATTAATTTTGATTACAAAATTGGGAAATAATTAACTCACCGAAAACCGATTGCACCACCTTAAGTGGGTTTCCTGGCATTTGAAACTGTGACCCTTTGGATTTAAAGCAGACATGCTAATCACTAGCTAGCAGGAAGCACCTTTGTGAAAGTACTAGTTAATCAACTTTGTTTTCTTATGAAATAATTGACATAAAGAAAAAGTGGTGCACATTTATGTTCGGCATACAAATTTAAAAACAAACTATAACAAATTTGTGTTTTGATTCAAAACCAAAATATCAGTAAAAATCACTGAATAATACTACTATTAATGTACTCTGTGAAGCATACTAAAAACAGTTATTCAAAAGTCAACTTGGTATTGTAGAAATACAATTTTTACCTGTATTTTAATTTTTTTGGGTCCAAAAATAAAATTATAAGTTTCAATTAATTGAAAATGTTTAAATAAGTTGAGAAAGATTTACGTTTATTTCCTTTAAAAATACAATTAACTACAAAACAGAATACGAACATGGCAAACTCTTTACAAATTAAATATGTAATATATTTTTTAGTAAAACATTAACTATATTGCAATTTTGAGCGTAGCTCTTCTGATCGGTATACAAGTCTTAGTCTTCTTCAGAACAATGAAAGTGGAAATTAGTGGAAACTGCTGCCACATTACATGACAGAGGCCTTAGAAGAACAGGACTGGAGAAAGTTTAACTGGATAAGAACCCCCCCTCCATATGTTTGTAGTATAATCTTGAATTTAATCATGCAAGTCTATAAAAATGCTCTCTCTTACATAATACAAAAAATATGTTGCTCATGACGATACATATAAATAAATTAAGACATGTAAGTTATGTATTGCATTTGACCCTTACTCATAATTAATATTGCAATAAAATTAAAATAATAATCTTAACTTTTAAACCAATACAGTTTTTGTTAAATTTCTAATTAATTTGGTCAGTTTCTTATTAATAATATTATTTTTTTTAATTAGGGCTTTTTAGTTTGGAATATTCAAAAATTAGTTAATAACAAATGCTTATATTTAGAATAGTCATAAATATTATACAATTGTGAAATAGGAAACTTAAATTTTAAATTTAGGTCAACTTATATAATTTTGATTAATTATTTTAAATGAGTTTGCTAATATAATGATTAAACAGGACTAATAGCCGAATTGTGATGTAGCCAGAAGAGTGAGAATTATTGTGGAAGAGTTGTTTAGTGTATGTTTTTAATAGAGTGAAAACGATGAAGTTGTACAGAATGGACTATTTGGGTTATGCAACAGCAGATCGTAGGCTGTCAAATCCTATGATACCGTGGATTTTGGCTGAAATTCGCAAGGGGTCTTCACTACAGAAGGTAACTAAGTCTCTACAGTTGAAAATTTGTAAAGCAACTAATAAATTACAAATTGAACATGAGTTTTTTTAGTAGGTCCTCATAGTAACATTTATAATTTTGTGTAGCTAGAACAGTACATTTTATTTTGGAACGTTTCAATGTTTTAACAATACAACTCAAATTCAGAGCATATACCTTATTTGCAAGTTAGGAATGAATTTTATATAAATTGATGTAGAATTAATGTAATATAACAGAGGCACATGCTTAACTTGCAAATATTTTGTAAACTCTAGATTTCTAAATGATTTTATGTTATATAAGTGTTTATTTAAATTATACTTATAAGATTTGATAAGTGTTGTTCACTTAGAATTAATTAAAATAATAACCAACTAATTTTGTTTTGAAGGTTGAAATTTTTGAAAGATTTTTATAAGTTAATAAAGGTAAAATTTAATAACAATCTAATGAGGATTTGCCTACTTTTCCACTAACAGCTTAGAAGTTCCATCACGTGGTACATTCATTAATTTCAAGTTGTGTTCTTGTGTTCAAACTGACAAGCTCTTCATTTATATCATTTATTTTACCATACAGAGAATCTTTACATCGTAAATTCTCACATTGTACGTGTATGGTTGGGCGGGTGGGTTATTACACAGTACATGTATGGGTGGGTGGGTGGGTTATATATGTATGTATAACACTGGAGGCAATCTGTCGGATCAGTGGAGGCTCTGACTTGCAGCTCGGCCACCGATTGTCTAATAGAGGAGTATTCTTATACATTGTGTAGAGACGAGATAAAGTGTGGTGAGTACAATAATTGTTGAGGAGAGCCAACCCTGGAGGCAAGCTGTCGGATCAGTGGAGGCTCCGGCTTACAGCTCGGCCACCGATTGTCGGCTTTGCCGTTAATTAGGCTGAGGGTAAACAGAGGGATATATTCATGGAAATTACCCTGAGTGGGGAAACATACCTGAGTGATCCCTGGATAAACAAAACCCCGTTAATTTTGACTAAGACGTTTTAATTAAAGGTATGTTACGTTTGGAATTGTCGACTTATCAAATTATCGTAAAAAGTCATCTTGGTATTCTCTTCTCCTCTGAAATTCACTGCTCACATTCACTGCTACAAAAAATATGCAAAACTTTCCAAAAATACTAATTTTTTCAGAATATTACATAAAGGCCCTTGAAATTTATATTAATTCTTGTAACAGTTTTAACATTTTTTTTATGACTACATAAATGACATTAGTTTTTGGCTCCTATGGGAGTCGGCAGCACTCCGGGCACGACTCAGAATGTTTTCGAAGTCGAAAATAAGTGTTTGTACCTCTCCAATAATGAAAAAATACAAAAATTTCTTTATGAGATAAAATAATTAAATGATCAGTTAAAATGTTTGAAAATGTTGAAATGGTGGAGTGACTCCGATGGGAGTCGGCAGCACCCTTTAAATTAAGTTAGATAAATTTCTTTTCCTTAGAATCCATTTAAGGCAATTCAATAAAAATATCGTGTTAACAGTAATATAGTTTCAAACTGATATAAATTATTTGTTTGACTAGGTTTCATTAGGGGTGCATAACGGATGTGTAGTATGCTTCACTGAAGGGGCCAGGACCCGAGACCATCCGCTGATGTCACATCCAATCCATTTGGTGACTCGTCATGTGATGATCAATGAAAATGTCACCAGCTTTGCTTATTTTTTGCGAGATCTGACAGAATCTATCCTGTACTGCTATCTATACCAGACTCTAGAACCTGACGATGTAAGTAATTTTAAATCTATATTCCTTGTAGTTTTAAAATAGTTGGTAATCTAAATATGGAGAAAATTACCAAGAAAAATCTCAGTTAAACCTTGTTTTTTTTTCTTTTTTAAACTAACCTTTCCAGGCAAATGTTCAACTTAAATTACACAAGTGTCAGGTTTTAATTGAATAAATTGCGTCTGGCATGGATGGCTGTTTGTGTCGTAGGTGTATGCATTAGTCTGTTTTGCAGTAGGAGAGAATAGAATTATTTTTAAATTAAATTATGAATGGAATGCTAATAACAATAAATGTATGATATACTGTAGAAAGTTTACACCAACAACAATTAGCAAAAAATAGTCATAAAAAGAAAATACATTGTGCTCAAATGGTTGAATGTTTAATATTTTCAGGGAGAGATTGCGGAATCAATTTGATTGTTACCTCAATAAAAAACAAAAATAATAAATAAATAAAAACATACTTTGTTTTATGGATTTTCCTTGAAAAAAGCTCATAATCTAATGAGAAGGATCTTACATCTGAAGCCTGAAAGAATAATATAATTAAATCAGATATTGTGGTTAAAGAAATCCAATATTTTTTTCAGATGCAGTTTGTCATGACACTATGAAATTAGACCGATATGTTATGTTGCTATAGCAGATTTTTGTTCAGCTACACATCAGATTCTGTATTATTGAATGGTGATAACTATAAAAACATTGTTATTTAAAATTGTTAGTTGAACAGTGTGCTGATCCTCCTATCCACATACTGTTGAAATGACCCTCCAACTACTTTTACACGTACAGTGGAAATGACCGCTTACACATTCATACATGTGGAAATAGCCTTCCTAACCATCTATACATCTACAGTTCAAATGACTCTTCCATTCACCATCCACGTGCATTTGAAATGACCCTCCTAACTAAACATGCATATACAGGGAATATGACCTTCTAATCACAGTATGTATACCTAGATTGGAAGTAACACTCCCATTCTCATATACTTGGAGGGTAGAAATGACCCTCCTATACACTTAGGGTATATATAACTCTCCTATCCACCTTACACATACAGTGCAAATGACTCTCCCAACCACCCATCCATGTACAATAGAAAGAACCCTCCTATCCCCCTTTACACGTACAGTGGCATTGACTGTCTCACACACTCAATTTTTAATGATGGAAATTCTCCCAAGTACCCTCAATAATTATTTAAACTCGATGTATATGGAGGTTTATATAAGTAGATGTGGACATTAGGAGGCAGAACTCTCCCATCAGCTCTTCATGACATACTACTTTTTTCTGGCCTTGTAAGAAGGAAGTATTATTTCATAAATGGGAATCTTCTTAGTTACTTTGTCTTTAGTCATTTTTTATTAACCCAAATTACACCACATAATACGTTAGTTGTTCCTCTTTTTCTGGGATTTTTCACCCCTGTAGTTTAAATAACAAAAATTGTTTTTTAGAACAACTGAAATGAATCATTAATACAAATAAATTAGTAGATGATACACATATTTTAGTAGTCATAACACATACAAGCAATATAAAATAAAACAAATCTTGTTCCTTTCAAAATGTGCTGTGCCTCCCTGTACGAATTTACCTGTTGAAAATGACTCTGTCCGAGTTCAACATCATTAACTTCAGAAACAGTCAGACAGATCAAAGCAATGCATATGATATCTAATGGCGAATGTTTCAAATGAGTGCTTAGATATCTGTTTTGCACACTATTATCATAGTCATTAGTTATTTCAACGTATACTGAAATGAGAGAGGGAAATAGATAGATAGAGAGAGAGAATCTGTATATCTTTATTTTACCTGCCCCAGTTTAGACCATAGGTCCACTCTTACATTGGAACAGGCACCAAAATATGCAAACCATTAATACAATTGGTCCTGGTCTTACAGTACTGGACAATTTTGGAGAGAGAAAGAGAAAGAGAAAGAGAGAGAGAGAGAGAGAGAGAGAGAGAGAGAGAGAGAGAGAGAGAGAGAGAGAGAGAGAGAGAGAGAGAGAGAGAGAGAGAGGGAGAGGGAGAGGGAGAGGGAGAGGGAGAGGGAGAGGGAGAGGGAGAGGGAGAGGGAGAGAGAGAGAGAGAGAGAGAGAGAGAGGGGGGGGGGGAGGTGAGAGAGAGAGAGGGGGGGAGGTGAGAGAGAGGGGGGGAAGGTGAGAGAGAATTTATTTGGGAAATTTTCCATTTTAAGTATTAGGCTTAGTAATTAATGAATAGTCTAACGAAACAATATTTACTTTGTTTTGAAATCTATGATCAGTGTTTTGAAATCTATGAGTCAGTCTGTAAAATAAAAAGTTGAACAGCCAATAGACTTAATCTGATATGAAAGATGGAGACTTCTAAGCAGTCTAAAAAAATATTGCTTGATCTCCAACTACAAAAGCCTGCCCAAAAAAAAAAAAAAAAAAAAAAAAAACATTAAAAAGGGACTTTGAATATCTGTATTTGTTCAAATACTTGCAAATATCAGGTATGTAAGAATTTACCTGTTAGAATACCTGTGATAATTGGTTGAGTAGACTAAAGATTGGTATATAGTTAAAAATGGCTGTGATAGATGGGTGTGTAGAAGTATATCCGTTTGCGATAAGATGATGTGTTGGCCTGTACCTACTTGAATAGTTGGATTAAGAGGTTATGTAGACATTTTCCCATAGTAGTTCGGCTAACTGGGGGGTTTCCAAAAGCTTATCCATAGTGTTGTTGATCAAGCGTCTAACAGTTGTCATCAATTTAGTTGTTTATAATTATATGTATTGAATGTATGTTTGTCATTAACAAAATAATTACTTTTATAATTTTAACGGTTTTCATGGAATCTGCACTAGAACACCATTAACTACTCTACATTGATGAGTTTGTATACTATCATATTCATCCACATTTTAAAATTACCATTTTTTTCACTTTGGGTTAACTCTCTAATTGGCTGTTGGCTGATTTCCGTTTATAAAATGTGTCACCAAAACACCTGTTGGGTAAATTCCGCCGACTGCACTATTTGACTAAATCATTTCCTATAGTGAATTATTTGATGTAATCACAATGAGTTATACATCAATGAAATCTTGTAGTTATTGAATCAAAAATAGTGCTTTTAGTTTGTTGCTATGACAACTGGAAGAAGATGAAATGGAATGAAACAAAACACAAAACAGCTTCATTTTCTGTCGATGGGCGTTGGTCTTAAAACTGAGTTAATAGTTATATTATTATTTGAAATATAATTAATTATAATGTTATAAAATCGTTCTACAAGTGCTTAGTGATTTGTTATGTGTGTAGGGATATTTTATAGTGATAAAATATAACGTAGTGTAATTGAATAAGTATATAGTGCATGTTTCTGACCATGGGAATGGTTATAAATGTGTAAATAAAGTGTTATTTATATTTTTATAGGCTATTTATATCATTCTTTATTTATATCTATTTTGTAAAGCATATTTTATGGTAATTTTAGTGCTCACTAGAACTCCATAGTGTTTATAGAAAATGTTTGGTGAATTTACAAATAAATCAGTTACCAAGTTAAGAACTTTGTAGGTTTGTGTATGGTATGTGGTTATTGTAGTTGTGCTCAGACATATTATACGAGACCTATATTTTTTTTGAAACTAGATAACATTTCATGTGTTTTGGCTATCTTGGAATTGTAAATTTACAAATATAATATCATTCCTGAGGCATCCCCCATTTTTTATAACTAATTTTTCAAAATATAAGTTGCTACAAAAAATATATATACATATATATATATAATATATATATTTTATTTTAGTTTTAAATGTAGTTTGTTTTATTGTGAACAAAATGATACGACAATTAGTAAGTTTATAACATTTTAATATTTTTGATATATTTTAGAAAAAAAATATTGCAATTATGCTAAAAAAACTCTGGCTTTTTGGAAAAAAGTAGTAAGTGGATCATAGGTTAAAAATTGTAATCTTCATAGGAAATGTAATGTCCTATTAAAACTAAAAAGCTCTAATCTAAAATTTAAAATGGTGAAATAGTAAAAATAAGAACTAGGAACATGTAAAATAGCATAAAATAGAGGATAATATTTTTACCTCTCAAAAACTGATGGGTGTGTAAAATGTGAATCTCTAGATTTGTCATGTAGGATATGCATGTTTCAACACGTAGTTTGCTGTAAAATTTGCTTTGGAAACATGATGTTGTGATACACCACAAATTTAGGAATTAGTCATGTTTTATAATATTTCAGAATCTACTTTTATGTGAGAGAAAGTTATGTTTAAACGTAAAATGCAAATCCCTTATTGTACATCGAAATGTTTTTTTTTTTTTTTTTTTTTTTTAAGGAGAGGCCAACCTCCTTCTTAAAAAATAAAGTAGTAACAGAAATAAATATACTTTCATAGTTATTAATTGTGATTAATTTCCAGGAAATTATAATTGGTTCCCTTGAAATAATAAAATTTTGAAGAAATAAATCGATAAATAGTATAAGAAATGTGATCAATTAGTAAAAAGGAGCAGTTGCTATTTCAAGAGTAGACAGTGTGAAATACAACCAAGCAGTTTTAAATTAACATAGTCTTGTCAGCTTAGACTACAAAGTTAGATTTCTTAAACGTAAAACACTTCAAAGAATTTGTAACAAGGGATCACTTATTGTTCTCCCTTGATGGTATTAGTTATAAAATTGTAGTGTTTTTTAAATCTATTGTTATTGAGATAAAAGTTATTGAATATAGTTTTGTTTATTTTTAATAAAGTGAAACTCAACTACAAATAAGGTTAATTTTACCGTTCATTTTGTGTAGTATTAAGTATTTTTTTAAATAAAAATGTGAATTTTTCCCTTGAGATAGAATAAAAAAAATGTTGTAAACAAAATTTGCTTGAAGGAACGGTTAAAAAGACGAATAAATTTGTTCACAACAAAATTGAACTTGTTAATTTCAGTGGTAGAAAAGTTCTATATGTTTTATATTTATTTGTATTGTGAATGAGCAATTGAGACTCATTATTTTGTTCAGTTTGAAAATTATTTAAAGAATTCAAACAACAAGGAAAAAGTGATGATATTTGTTTTTTAAATTTTTTTTAACGCAATATGTTTTACGAGAGAAAAAATCATTTGTATACAACAATAAAGCCTTTGATAGTGTAAAGGAAATAGTTGTGAGTAGCCTGGCACTGGAGAAGGTCACACATGTGATGGCCAAGGTAACAGACATTCTCTGTATTGTCAACTGATACACTGTTAGGGTTTGGCCTTACCATTTTTTTTTTACGTTTCCTTCCTAGCTCTTTCATGTATTTTACCTTGAACAAGAGAGTTTTCTTTTGACTCAGGTATATGGTTCCACAAAATGCAATTTCCATTTCACATATAGGCTATTTTATACTAGGGTGGGAAAAAAATTACTTTTAAAATTTCAAACTATAATAAGTCTTAAAAGTAGCATTTTATGTTCAATTAATTATGAAATATGTGGTCTGAGTCAGTCTGAGGAAAAAACAAAAGTTAAACAGCCAATAGACTTAATCTGATATAAAAGATAGAGAATTCTAAGCAGTATAAAAATATATAACTAAATCTTCAATTGAAAAAGCCTCCCCTCCCCTCCCCCATGAAAAAAGCTGTATTTGTTAAAATACCTGCGATTTTCAGGTGTATAAGCATTTACCTCTAACACATATTAACAAATAGATCATCATCATTTAACCTCTGATGATTAACTAAAATTTGCCTAGGGCCACAAAAGGTCTAAATCCTTTCTGTACTAATAACTATGTACAGAACGGATTTAGACCTTTTGTGGCCCTAGGCAAATTTGTTTACAGCCCCCTTCCCCGCCAGTGACGAAAATTTTCAGATGTTTGTATCTTTAACTAGTTTGTTAAATAATACTCATATTACAGGCTAGTATTTAGTTAACTTTTTTTCAAACAAAGTGTTTTCTAATCTATTCTCTTATTTTACACTTTAAGCTTTCCTTTACAATATAATATACTTTGAAAACACGTTGTTCTAAAAAATAGTATAATAATTTATTGTTTTTCTAAAAAGGTAAAAAAATATCTTTGGATAATTTTAATATAAGTGTTTATTCTAATGTTAATAAGTGTTGAAATTTATACAGGGCTTATTACATCGTTGTTTAGTTAATTATCAATTGTCTGTTAGAATAACATTGCATGTTTATTTTAACACAGTATAATAAACAAAATATGTTCATAACCGCTTCAAAAAACTTTTAAAACATATTAGTTGATCAGTATCACTAAGACTAGCAAGACTGTTATTGATTGTCTCTCATTTTTACAGTGTTATTAAACATGAACTATTCTTGATTTCTCAGGAGAAAACTGTACTATTAAATCTAGAAATTCTAAAGCTTTAAATAGTTCAGCATTAGCATAAAACTTGCTAAACTTGACACACGAGAATTCAACGTACAATTTCTTAAGTAGTTCTTAACTCTCTTTAACACACTAAATGATCTCTCTCCAGAGGCATTGGACGTCATCATGGTCAGTAAAATTCTGAGAATGGTATCCCTATTTGGAAATAATGATGTTAGGCTTTTTTTGTGAATAAGTTTCAAATACTCTAAGGATTTTTGTAGCACCTTCTATCTGTTCAGAATCATCTGTCTCTTCTATTATCCCATCAACAATATTTTGAAAGTAAATATGCTATTATTTAAAGTCCTCATTGATGTCATTGTGATATAACTTATCTAATTCAGAGGTTTTACGTCTGATATCTTCATTTGGTTGTATGATATGCTTAACACCGAGTTGCGATTCACATTCATTTCAGTAGACCAATCACGCAATAAATAACTCTAGTCTGTACTATGTAGACATCGACATCATAATCACGGACACCGTGCTCACCACACCAAATACACCTTCACTCTAAACAAAACTTATTTTGACTTAGTTTTTTTCCATTATGTCTGTGTATGTGGTGTATTCTATAACCTATTAGGAGTGGAATAAATTTATTTTATAAACTCTAGCAAGTAGCCGTGTAGGAAAATCGTGAGGGCCCTTTACTTAGCGCATTAGCACAATATTTGCAGCCTCTTTGTGGCCCCCCTTTTGCCTGTCTGTGTCCCCTGTCTTTGTGGCCCTAGATAGCTGCCTAGTCTGCCTAGTGATAAATCTGTCACTGGTTATATAGACTAAAGACTAGTATATCTTTAAAAGTAGCTGAGATACATTGGTGTGTAGAAGTATATCTGTTTGCGATAAGATCATGTGTACCTGAATACGGCGAGTCAACTTGTTTTGCACACTGCATCTCAGCTTATACTACCAGCCCAAGACATATGAGTGCAGGTGTTGCCGCAGTATTTAAAGAGAAGTTTGGTAAGCTTTAACCAACAACAAATTCAATTTTTGGTAATCCATTTGATTTAAATGAATCAGTTATCTTATTTAAACAATTAAATGTTTCTTTCTTTAAAATATCTAAGTCGTTATGTTTTAGAAATGCATTGGTATCATCAACAAATAAAACAAGCCGGTTATTTATGCATTTTGGCAAGTAATTAACATAAATTAAAAATAAGATTGTACCCAATATAGATCCCTGTGGCACACTAAAATCTACTGTGATGTGAATGCCCTTTTTATCATTAATTGAGACCCTCTGGAATCTGTTTGTAATATAAGATATAAACCATTGTTTTGATGAGTCAGTTAAACCATAGCCCTCCAACTTGGATATTAGAATATCATGTCTCACACAGTCAAAGGCCTTTGATAGGTTACAGAAGACTGCAACAGCCCTCTGAGCTCCATCAATTTAAGGCTAAATAAAGCTTTAAAATTGCTGACGCTACACCTCGCCCCTTCGTAAATCCAAATTCGGCATTTTCAAATAAACTATCATTCTCAAAATGATTTACTGTTTGGCTAAGTACAACTTTATCAAACATTTTTGAAAAAATTGACAATAAAGCTACTGGTCTGTAATTTGACATTTAATGCTCATTGCCCTTTTAAATAACAGTCTAACAACTGTATAATTGAGCTTATCAGGGGATTGATTAATAATAGTTAAAGGTTTAATAATTCTGTAAACCGACTTTGTTCTGTAGGCCCATTATTACTCTGTAAATATCACTTTCTGCAACCACATTACATTTTGACAAATGTATGTTATGATAATTATAACCAAATGTTGAATATTGTTGATTTGTTTCTGTTCCTATATTATTAAAAAATATTTTGAAACATTTCTGTTATTCGATCAGGATTATCGATTAATTTCCCTTCAAAGTTAATTTTAATATTTTTGGGGGTTAATCTGTGTGTCTCCCTGTCTCATTTTTAAGTGTTCAAAGTAGTTTTTGTAATGTTTGTATTTGTAATTTTCTCTGAATTTGACAGTCTTTTAGCTGCTAAAACAATTTTCTTGAACTTTTTTATACAAATAAAATTTGGATCACTGTATGTTTTAGACTCTTCATAAATCCCTTTTTCTTAAACTAGACATTTTTATTCTATTGGTTATCCAAGATTTAGCATCTTTGGTTTACATTTTTTCAGGGGAAAAACTGTATAAAATGCACTTTTATATTTAATTAAAAAAACATATGGTTACAGTCCAACAAAGAAAGACAATCTTATCAAGATTCTTGGTCTAATAACTGTAGAAAATAAATTTATGTTGTTTTCGTTAAAACTTCTGTGATAAAAGCAGATTGGTTCTTTTTTAGACAAACTTTTCAGTTCCATAACAATAGTCATGTGGTCAGATATACCCAATTCAACAATACTTGTACTGGTATTGAAATCAGCTATGTTAATGTTTGTTATTATACTATGAATGCAGGTCATTGTAGTGGAATTTCTATCTAATCTATTTCCTAATCTTGTGGGGTTTGTAAAAACTAATTTATTTCAAAAGATTGCCACATATCTTTAAAATATCTCGAGTCTTTGTTATCTTTTAGAATATTAATATTATGATCCCCACACAAGAAAATATTCATCTTCTTATGCTCCTTTTCTAAAGAGCAAAATAGAGTTTCTAAGCAACTAAAACATAATTCTAAGCCTGCATTGCTTCCATTTGGTGGTTGTATATAGACACAATTATACACTTTTTATTATCATTGCAGGCTATATGTTTCTACTGCGGTACATTCAAAAATATTTTCTCAGGTTAAACTATTAATATCATGTCTAACTTTGAAATTTATTTCATCTTTTAAAAGTATACACACTCTACCTCTTTTTTTATCCTCTTACAAAATAGCGTCCATTTTATACCCATGAAATTTTTAAGACTACATAAGAATGTCTATGCTATTTTTATGTAGTCATTGTTCACAAAAGTTACACTTTTCGGCTTATTGAATCTGAAAATAAATTAACTTTAAGATCATTTATGGAATTTGTTATCCCTTGAACAAATTTAAACTTACAATTATGGCCTCTTGGAAGAATATTATTTTGTTTAGATAAGATTTCTGTTTTCTAGCTTTTTCTTCCTTAAAAAATATCCCTTTTTGTTTTGCTGTCCTTTTGGACTATCCATTAATACATCTACAAACTGCTGCACTTTTAAATAATTGTTTGTTTCAACCGTCTCAAAGCCTAAAAGTGTAGATTCCTGAGAGAGGGTGGTACATGAACTGGTATGTAGTCCTGGAGTTCGGCTTGGATGATGCTAGTTGTAGTTGATTTGGTTTATTTTAATAAGAAAAACGTTTGAAGATAACTATCATTAGTTCATAGATATGCAACTGATTTACCTTGAATTTGTAATCTGAATAATGTCTACATATTATAAAGATAATAACATTGAAAATTCTAACTGTCTAAATAGCTGTTGGTTTTTATTTGCACAAGTTTGTCAGACTTGTATGAAAATAATGTTATCATTTTTATCTAGTTAATTGACAAAGGTCTGTAAAATAATCAGTAAACATTGTAACTAGTGTACAAAGGGATCCAGGGTAATTTATTTTTAGATTATTATGAGAGTATTGTCAATTATTTCCTTAAAGAACTGTCAGGGTTAACTGGTTACAAGTTTTATCCAATATACTCAGTAAAAGCTGCTAGGAAGAAACACTTGTAACTGGCATTCTGTTGTTACGTAATTGGTTGGTTACCAACATCTGTTTTCATATTTATACACTGTTTACATGCATGAAAATTTGCAGCTGCATTCATGTGTAAACATTTTCTTCTCATCAAGTTGACAGTACATAAACATCATGTGTTGATAATTCCTCCACTAAGATTGCAGAATTATCTTGGTTTATTTCAATTTCTTTGCCTGAAATGTTGTTATTTTCTCAGTTCAACTTTTACACTTTTTAGTCATGAATCTTTGTTTCTTTGATCTGTTGTGGGATAAACATAGAAGTTTAATTTACTACCAAATGAATTTTCTTCTCCAACCCTCCCTCCCTCTCTCCCTCCTAGTTTCAACCCTGTTTTAAATGAAACTAATAAACCAGAACTATTAAACAATTGTTATCAGTGAAACCCTAAAATAATCTTTTAATTATGGATTTTACTCTGAACATTAACACTTACTTGAAGAATTATCGCTTCTTATAATAATTATGCACTTCTTGGTCTCTATGTATATTATAACATTTATTGCAGTAAATGTTTTATAATTACTAGGGGACACCCCTGCACGCTTTGCATGCCAACCCCTGTTACTTGCTGAATATTACCATTGAAACAGTCTAGTACAGAAGAGTGAAGCTCCACAATCGAATGTGAATAGAACCATGCTTACAACCTTCCCTGGTTTAACATTATGAAACATATAACCTCCTCAGTAATACAAACAACATTGTTTACATTCCAACAGCTGTTAAAACTTTTTGGAAATCATTTATATTTTAACAGCTGTTACTTTTCGTTTCATTTAAATCTCTCTCCCATGTTATTCTCATGGCCAAAAAACAAACTTTGAAGGCTTCCTACACCCTTCGAGTTAAAAATATTGAAGAATTAAGACCTTATGGCACAACTTTGAACAGAGGCAATTTTTTGACATCCTAATGTTTTAATTGGTCAAGGAATAAGGGAGGAGTTGCGTTGACAAAAACGGCTTCACGTATTTTATATAATGATTACTGTTAATTTTTATGTCAAATAATATGATTAGTGGAATTTTTTTTCAAGCTTTTGGACTCTAACAAACTTGGTTTAAAATATTTTACTTTTTGTAAGAAAAACTTTAATATATAATTTTAATTTTCATAATTCAAACATTACTTGATTTTATTTTGAGTTTTACGGTAAATACTTAGGAACAAGTTTTAGTGGATTTAATTTTTTTGTTGTGGTGAAATTTTATTATTAATTTGATTTTGGTTTTGCAACAAAATATATTTTAGTGAGTATCTGTGCTAGCAGAAACCCTTTCCATTGTTGGTACCGTAGTTCTCAAGAAATTTATTCAGATATTGTACTTGGTTTGGACCAAGTTGATACTTTATATTATTTACAAAATGATGGAAAATATCCGATATCTTTGTATAACGCGCACCTTATCAAATACTTCACCTTTAATACAAATTTAAATACAAAATTAGAGAAATATTTTGCTATACAGAGAGCACTGCACAGCTATTTCATTTTGGCCAATGTTTGGTCGGTGGCTCCAGCCAGAGGCCACAGGTTCTATCAAGGCCATGCTAGCCTCCGTCAGAACTGACCTCTAGGGCAGGCTATAAGGAAATCCAACACAATAATCAAATCCCATACTTTAATATATTTATTATCGTTAGCCTCAGGCTGTTACTAAATTTATCAAAAATTGCATGCATTTTATCGTTTAATTTAAATATTATCATTGATTATATAAGCCCACAATAGATAAACCATCTAATAGGAATATTGTGGCAGTAATTTTGTTAGTTTGTGTCGCCCGCAACCACAGCTGGTTGAAACTGCATTACATTTACATGGGACTACAATAGCGCTCCACAATAGACCAAAAAAACAGCTGATATTTGAAACTCAAAATTTAACATTCGATAGGAAATATATTTGTGTATAAAATCAATTATATTATATTAATATTATGTTATTAACGTGTTTTTATAACCTATTGCAATATTCTTGTTAGTATTATACTATATTTTAAATACTTTTTTTGAACATGCAAATTAATTTTGCTGCAATTATGAATATTTTGGTTTAACAATGAAGTATTGAATTCATATGTTGTTAAATGTATAAATATAATTACATGATTCATTAATTAATTTTAAAAGGGCAATTCAATCTGAAATGGTTATTTTCAAATCTTTTTTCTGTTACTCATTTGGTAGGGTAAATAGGTGTATTAACAATACAAAAAAAATCTTGTGATCAATTCAGAAAAGTTAGCATGTGTTACATCTTCATTTTAAATCAAAGTGCATTGACAGATCACTTTAATATTGAATAAAATGTGGAAATTTCCTTTTCTTTTGCTTTATTATAGTATAAATAAAAAACTGTATTAAGACGCATTAAACCTTACAAGAATTTGACAACTTCAAGTTGAACCAATTAAATTTCTAAAAAAAAGCTAACATAATTTTAATAAAATATATATGAAAGTATCATATTACTATATGACATTTTGTCAAATATTAAAAAATTAAAAACAAGACTTTAACAAGTAAAATGACTAATTAAAAGCTAAATTATAATCCTTAGATGGCACTTTGAGAAATTCTTTATTACAGCACTGAAGGATGACCTATTCATAATTTTAATGGCATTTATTTGTAACTTTAACACTCAAGATGATGACTCCCATCCAATCTGTATCTGATACCATACAACAAAATGCATAAAAAAACATGTGCGTTTTTTGGAAAGGTTTTGCTTAGCATATTTCTCAAGCGTATCAATTAGATTTCTCTTTTTAGCCAACTACAGACTACTAGCACATGAGGACCCAGCATTCATGACTAAGATTCCCTGGGTCAGCACCTGGAAACCTGAGGTCCACTTGGGATCTCGAGCTTAAAAGTTTAGTTGTGTACCAATCGGCCTCCGGGCCCAGTATGTATATATACAGTGCCGGTGTGGTGGCTCAGTGGCTAGGGTTTCAGACGGCAAGAGCCAAAGTTCAAATCTCCAACTGAGCTAACAGTCAGTACTGTATTTCACCCATTGAATAAAGTTCATGCACAGATCTGCAGGTCCCTTTGAACTAGCAAGTAAAGATTTAAAAAAAGGCAAAATATATGCACGTCTATATACAATCTACTATTTGTGCTATCTTTTATAGGTAGCATAGAATATTATTCTATTTGGCCAAGGTAATTCCATCCAATTAATGTAATGAAGAAATTTGTGTAAAGCAATATATTAGACTCTTATGTTTTAATTTGTAAATAATTAAACGTACATTAAACATAATTAGATAATTTATCATTTTTGTTTCTTCAGCATCATATGCAAAATTTTAAACAATGTAATAAGACATGCTTTGACAAATTTGCATTGTACAGCAGTTTGGTTCATTAATTCATTAATTAGAAAATATGTTAAATGTTAAACCAAAAATTAATTTAGATAATTTTAATATTTACATTACTGATCAATAATTATTTTGCCAATTTACACAATTTGTTGAAATTTCTGTTTACATATTCAGATTTTACCCAATTTCTTAACTTTATTAAATGAAAATATTTCAATATCAAGGCTGTCAGTTAGTAAGTTATCTATACACAGTTATGCATGTAAAGAAAGATGTACAGAGTATTTATAGGTTTGATTGGAGTTGGGCTGCTACCAGAGTTATTCCTGTACAACAACTGTTCACGATGGAGGAGCATGATCAGTTTATCCCTTTCGTTTTTTTAACAGCTGAAAATAAAATATAATATGCATTTTATTGATGACCTTTACTTTTTAATGTTTATTCATAGTTTCAAAGGCTGGACAGGAAAAATGTTTAAAGTGAAAATCACAAAGTGTGATAAGTTTGGTTTTTTCCGGGTTTTGACTTTTCTAAATGCCAATTCTTCAAAATTATAGTTTATCAAGAGTGTTAGTTGGAAGCGCTAAAAGTTTAAAACATAAATTATTAATACTACAAATCATTATTAATCGTTTGTATTTAGAATTTTGAGAAATCTAGTCAGATGTGCATGGTTTTTAGAAGTTTGAGAAATCTTAGATGTGTGTAATTTTTTTTAAATAAAAACTTCACTAGTCAGTTCACATGGGCTTGCAAGCCTTTGTGTAAACTTTATTCAATGAGTGAAGTACCAACCGTTGGCTCAGTGGGGATTCGAACCTTGGACCTTGCCCTCCGCAATCCGAAACCTTAGCCACTGAGCCACCACGCCAGTAAGTGATGTAATAATGATATTATTAGAGACAGCATTTTAAATGGTTGTGAATTGAATCTTGGAAAATGAACTCTCTGTAAACCTTTTCACAAGCTAAAATTGTGAAAACATAATTTCGATTCTATTAAAAAAACATCCAACGGTTCATTCTTCAGTTTCTTTAATTTTCATATGTGGTAAATTCATTGCATCAGTTGGAGGGTTGATCAATATATTTGTAATAAATTCTAAATGATATGATGTTTTATAGTACAAGATTTTTAGATATTAATTGTTTCCTTTTCATAAATTGTTAATTTAAATATTGTGAAGTTGAAATGTTTAGTAAATTTTAATATTAGGTGTATTTTTATGTTTGGATTCTTTTTCTTGCATTCAGTGAATCTTAACAAAAAAGGTTATATTTATTAATATTTGTTTTTTTAATATTTGTTGTACTATGCTTCAAGAGCTAAATATGATTTTATTTTCCATAAATCTATTTTTTTAAGATGCCCGCTACAACAACCGTGAAGGATATACGTGTTTAAGGTATACTGATTACTACATGACAGTTGTAGGCAGATCTAATCATGTAAGTCATCAATATCAATATCGTTCGCTCAGCCTTGAATATGAAAGGTGGGAGGGTCATATTAGTTTAGATTACTTACATTGGGAAAAACCCAAGTCTCAACTGAGGAAATAATCATCACCACATTCTAACTCTCAAGTTCAATTATAAACAGTTGCTGGGTCTACTTTTAGTAAATATTAGGGAATTTTATTTACTTTTCAATGATAACATGACATCATTATCATAATGAAATCATTATGACATCATTATCAATACCACTGTACGTGTATGTGTGGGTGGGTGGGTCATCACCAACGTACGTGTATGGGTGGGTGGGTGGGTCATCACCACCGTACCCGTAAATACAGTGGGTGGCACGCCAATACCACTGTACGTGCACGGGTTGGCGGGTGGGTCAATACCACTGTACGTGTAGGGGTGGGCGGGTGGGTTTTTAAAATTTTCTGGATTTAAAATTAGATTTAAGGTCTTGATGTTCTAAGGATGCTTAAATTACTGTGAATGTAATCAGAATTAAATATACTATTAATTTTGTTGAGCATACATCATTCTCAATTTTTTTTTCTCATTAGCTGTTAAATGCTCTACTTTGCTGGCAGTTCATATTTTTACACTTCTATTGTTTTTGTTGTACTTTTGTTCATTTTTGTCTAGTTTTCAACAACTCTTGATAGTTTCTTCAAATTTTAAATGAACTATATGATAAAATAATTGCTGTTCATTAGTTGTTCTCAAATTTAAATATTTTATACACTTACTAAGCTAATCGTATCGTGAATTATGTAATTAGTTTGCTTTATAATTTTAAAATAAATGGAAATCATTTCATATTGCTGTTATGCAATATAATATTATACTTTTAAAGATCAGTTCTTTGTTAAAAGTTTTATATTACAAAATGTACTGTATGTATTATATGTATTAAGTGAGGACAATTCCCATGCAATGTTTCCTTATAAAAATTCTCAAGGCCAGCTGGACATGATCTTGTTGTTGTCAAGGCCATTAAATTTGTGATGAGTAAAATCATGTAAATAATGGTCTTCCTATTGTTTAGTTGTAATATAATTCATTCAGTAAATGTAAGTGTTACATTACAAGATCAGCAACGACTTCAGTATGTCCTTGAGAATATGTTATATTAAATATGTAACCTGAAATAATAAGCGATTTTTCTGTGGCTTTTATGAAATATATTTTTAAAATATCTAACATTAATTTAGTATTCATACAAGTCTTTTTGAGTCGTTCGTAAATTCATAAAATTTAACTTTTTAAAACACTAAGTAAAAGTAAACCTCTTTAAATTTAAATTGTTATGTTAGCAAAAAGACAAGTTGATAAAAGAAATTTTTTGTGGGATCAATTAAATTGGGATGGAATGATTTTATATTAATTTCATAAACAAAGTAAATAATTAAGTTTAACCCTTTCAGTGCCGTAAATTTTTTGGATGGATGTTTCAAAAGTGCCGTTGATTTTTACATAAGGTGTATTCAAAAGTGCCTAAGCATTTTTACTCATTTTGGAAGGGTTTGGGGAAACCGCTTTAACTCCTTTTGTTTTTAAGTAAAAGTAAACCTCTTTAAATTTAAATTGTTATGTTAGCAAAAAGACAAGACAAGTTGATAAAAGAAATTTTTTGTGGGATCAATTAAATTGGGATGGAATGATTTTATATTAATTTCATAAACAAAGTAAATAATTAAGTTTAACCCTTTCAGTGCCGTAAATTTTTTGGATGGATGTTTCAAAAGTGCCGTTGATTTTTACATAAGGTGTATTCAAAAGTGCCTAAGCATTTTTACTCATTTTGGAAGGGTTTGGGGAAACCGCTTTAACTCCTTTTGTTTTTGAGATAGAATAAACATGTATATAACAATTTAAAGCCTAATAACCAGGGAACAGCACAGATTATATATATATATATAAAATAATGCCTAAAAAATAACCAAAAAAATAAAACTACTTACCAAAAAATGTATTTTTATTATTTTTTTCACTTTCTTGTCTTTTTCCCATATTAAAAAAAATAGATAAAGTCTTTGTATACTGTTCAATGCACAAATTAACTGTCAATTTGTAGGTAAAAATGTATGGTAACTACTTCATTGACAAAAAAAAAAAAATATATAAATAATTTTATATAACTACACTTCGACTATTTTGGTACATATTCAGTACATATGTGCATATACTGCCATAATAATAATAGTATATTTGTGTTTTTACGACGTAAACTAAAATGTTTATGAAAGAACAGTTTGTCACAAGCAGATTCATATAAAATATATGCAAAAATATGCATTTACTAATTAATTACAAATTTATTTGTGAACGTTTGGCTTAACCGGACATTTACACTTCTGGAACATTTTAAACGTACAGTTTAACAGGACGTTTGCACTTCTAGCACAGACCTAAACAGCTGGCTTACCAGGACGTTGGCACTGAAAGGGTTAAAAACTTAGTAAAACAAAGCTGTAACATGAACTGCTAAAGTTTATGAAGATAATTTAAAAATAATTTCATAAGTGTTAAAAAAATACATGAAACAAGTGTGCAAGAAATAGTATAAGTAATAGAATAAATAAATTAATGTGATCATTGCTCTACTATAGCATGACAGTACAACTAATGTTATAATTAATGTGATCATTGCTCTACTATAGCATGACAGTACAACTAATGTTATAATTAATGTGATCATTGCTCTACTATAGCATGACAGTACAACTAATGTTATAATTAATGTGATCATTGCTCTACTATAGCATGACAGTACAACTAATGTTATAATTAATGTGATCATTGCTCTACTATAGCATGACAGTACAACTAATGTTATAATTAATGTGATCATTGCTCTACTATAGCATGACAGTACAACTAATGTTATAATTAATGTGATCATTGCTCTACTATTGCATGACAGTACAACTAATGTTATAATTAATGTGATCATTGCTCTACTATAGCATGACAGTACAACTAATGTTATAATTAATGTGATCATTGCTCTACTATAGCATGACAGTACAACTAATGTTATAATTAATGTGATCATTGCTCTACTATAGCATGACAGTACAACTAATGTTATAATTAATGTGATCATTGCTCTACTATAGCATGACAGTACAACTAATGTTATAATAATGGAATTAAATTAATTCCTGTATACATTTACAGTGGTATTGACCCACCCACATATGTACAGTATAGTGGTATAATCAAAATATTAAATAAATGCATAAATAATATGTACTATGCTAAATGGTATATATGGTACTATGCTAATACAACGGGCTAAATGGGGTAGGCTCTAGTCCGTTAAAGCCGATTGTCCGTTAAATCAGGGTGAATTCACCCCAAGCTGTTATAAGTTTGCCACACCTTAATAAACGTTTACTGTGATGCTGCAAGCTCATTGATAACTCAATAATCAATAAAATATACAAATATGTATTGTATAAAATAATTAATCCATAAGAATAACGGGTTTAAGGATATATTGAATAGTAATAATAATATCTATACATGGAATATTTGAAGTTGTCTAAGAAAAACTACACGTTTTATAAACTAATTTTTGTGTAAAACTTCCTTCAGTGCGGGGTACAGCATATAGCAATTTAGATAATGTAAGCTGTCTGTTAAATTGAGGGTTTACTGTAGTCATTAGAATATTTTAATGGATAGTTATTTGTTATGCCAAAGCAAGAAATGTCTCAGAACAATTTCCTGTCTTAGAAGCCCTTTAATTTTAGCAGAAGAAATGAAAAGAGTATTTTGTAAATAAGTCATTAATTATCAATCTTAGAAGTTTGATAACATTTTTACTACGTACAAATATGATTAAATAAATTTAATTAAATTTGACTGGGAATTGCCCAGAAGTATTTAGGATTTTCTGGTATGTTTTGTTTATTTAGCTAAGACCTCTTGTAAAGAAAACAACAAGAAAAAATGACAGTCATAACAAGCTGTCAATTAAGTGATTAATCTGGTCAGAAGAAGCGAAAGTGAATGTGCGATAACACAGAGTGTGATATAATTACCAAATAGAGGAAATTGGTTTGATAGCTTATTTACAGTTTGAACAGGACCTTGACGTTGTGAAGCAAATACTATTTGTATACTGTAGCTGGTCAGTGGGTTAAGTACATAGATATTACTGAATACATTTTTCCTCATCCACTCCTCAAAAAATTGTAATCAAAATTGATGCATAGTCTTAATATATAAAATCTAAAAATGATGTTCTCACTCATTACAAAATCTCTGGAACCCCTGAACAGATTTTGTTAAAATTTGAAGGAACTAGCTTTTGTATCATAGAAATCCATTAAGTAAGGATTTCTCAAAATTCCATTCTTAAGGGGTAGGAACAGCCTTTAATATTTCTTTTATTCTGTAACAGTTACATTAGCATTAATCTAATTTAGTAATTTATTTCAAACATTTGATACAAAAACATAGGCTGAGCTTTTATATTGATTTTATGATTTAGAGCGAACCTCGTAGGGAAGGGTAAGCAAGCAAAGAGAACCACCCCGTAGTGAAGCAAGGGCTATTGGCTAGTGTTGAAGTAAAAAAGATGACACTCTTGTGAAGCTTTGTAAATATAGTACATCTAAACAAAATAGGTGTAGTAGTTCTGTATCAATATTTTTACTTTAATTTAGGTTTTATTAATTAAATTGTCATTGTCACATTTAGAAAAAATGCCAAGCCAAATAAACTGAAACCTTAGATGAATAATGTTAATTCTTTTTTAAAATATATGTATATATTATATACATATATATATATATATATATATATATATATATATATATATATATATATATATATATATATAGTTAACAGCTAGCACTGACCAAACCAACTAGAACTTGGCACAAAGATTTAATTTCATTTCGGTCTACAGTAATTTACCATAATTATATAAATATTATATAAATAAATAGTTTAGAGAATGCGTTATACCTAAGAACAATAATAACAAGTCTAAAAAATACTGGACGGTAATAAAATATTTAGAAGTGCAATAGAAATTAAATTAATGTGATAAAGTGACTGACTAGTTATTAGAAATCAATATTTTATATAATTAAAAAAGAACTTTACATTTAACTAAAACTTAAATGATGTGTTCTTGAAAAGTAGTCATGAGTGTATTATTATCAGCAATTAGATTAAATTATTGCAAAAGGAGACGATTTTCATTTCAGCAAAATTTCTTTTAGATGACAAAATCACATACTTATAATAAAAGGGGTTTCTCGGACCAACAAGATTAGAAGACAATACAGACTTGCACAACAGTGAAATATACAAACACGCTGAAAAATAACAAACTTCATGGAGAAACTATGACTGAAATATTTTGGACATATTAAGAGAATGAACCTAAAAAGACCCGCTTTTAAAATTACAAATAAAATGAACAAACACAAATCTTATTAATAAAATCAAGAAAGACCTAGTGGAAATCGACATAAAAGAACATGAAATCAAAGTCATATATCTCTTCAGAAAGAAATTGGACCAATACAAATTAAAAACAGTCCAACCTAAACTAAAAACAGGAGGGAGGAATGGTGTAATACTGCACTCTTGTAAGGATGATAAACCGCCACATCTCGAGAATGATGAATTATTTCTCTTTATGTACAGTATATTTGTAGAAAATGACCATCATTTATGAAGAACAAGTTTATACCTGCAATAAATTACACGTTATTCTATTGTAAATCCAAAACATACATGCATTTATTCTTGTCCTTGAAATTCTAAGCATTACATGTAACAATGCAAGCTGATTTATGATTATATACTTTAATTTTTTGTAAATATGTTGTATTTGTCACTTAAATTCCCCATATTACCAAAACTACATGTTACTTAATTCATACAACTTCATTCATTGGAAGTCTTAAGATCGACTTGAAAAAATGTTTCCTCTATTCCAAGATGATCCGTTATAAAAACATTCATTATATTGTAAGAAACATTGCTAATGGCAATGACATTTTAGTTACCTTGATTCATTTATGTTGGATAATCCTATTAGTGTTGTGTAATATTTTATTATTTGTTTTATGGTATATTTTTAGTTAAAACTAGACAGTAACAAAAATCTAAACTTCCACTCAGTAATGTTTAAGATTTGTTTACTAGTAATCTCTGAGAAAATGACAAAGTATTTCCTGATTTTTCATTTTCATTACTGTAAATGAATGCCTTAAAAGGGTTTTAAGAAATCTGACCTTGAAAAGGAAGCAGGTTGCTACCATCATATTATAGGGATCATATTTCTTTTGTTGTATGTAATGTTTGTTCTACACTTAGGGGTTACAACTCATAGCAAGGAAATTAAGTAGTTTTAGTATTAAGTTAGATATTTTAGTTAAACACTTTGTGGGAAATACAATAATGATTGTTTTTGAAACAAGTAAAAAACACATTATACCCAGAGGAAATTTCCTATCACTAATATCAACTTCTACTAACACATTATTTAAAAGTTTCTGTATTCTGTCAGTTCTAGGAAAGGTGACTGACTTGAGCACCTGGTAAGGCGACTTGCCAACTTTTTTATTGACAGCTGTTCCAGATAGCAATGGCACTGTGCTAAAATAAAGTAAAACTGTGTGTAATGAGTGAAAGTTTCCCACTTCGTTCCTCATCATGCAAATTCGTATGGCTAACTTAAAAGCTCTCACCCATGTCTATACCATCACATCACTCATTCTGTTTTCTCAATAAATTTCACATCTCTCGATGAATGCAAGCTGCTTCCATACCTTTAGCATTAAGAAAACTTATCGAAATATGTACTTTACTGTTGGCGGCATTTTTAATCAGAGGAGGAATTTTAATCAGTTATAAACGATATTAAATGCATAGGTAGTACCCAGCGTGCATGCGTTGAATTCCGACCGCAGTCCACAGCGGCGGAATTCCAAAATTGTATTTTTTGGATATATTGTTGAAATAGTGACTTAGTAATTTTCAAAGCTGTGCAAATTTTATTTTCTACTGGTTACACACAGTCTTACTTTATTTTAGCACAGTGCCATTGCTATCTGGAACAGCTGTCAATAAAAAAGTTGGCAAGTCGCCTTACCAGGTGCTCAAGTCAGTCACCTTTCCTAGAACTGACAGAATACAGAAACTTTTAAATAATGTGTTAGTAGAAGCTGATATTAGTGATAGGAAATTTCCTCTGGGTATAATGTGTTTTTTACTTGTTTCAAAAACAATCATTATTGTATTTCCCACAAAGTGTTTAACTAAAATATCTAACTTAATACTAAAACTACTTAATTTCCTTGCTATGAGTTGTAACCCCTAAGTGTAGAACAAACATTACATACAACAAAAGAAATATGATCCCTATAATATGATGGTAGCAACCTGCTTCCTTTTCAAGGTCAGATTTCTTAAAACCCTTTTAAGGCATTCATTTACAGTAATGAAAATGAAAAATCAGGAAATACTTTGTCATTTTCTCAGAGATTACTAGTAAACAAATCTTAAACATTACTGAGTGGAAGTTTAGATTTTTGTTACTGTCTAGTTTTAACTAAAAATATACCATAAAACAAATAATAAAATATTACACAACACTAATAGGATTATCCAACATAAATGAATCAAGGTAACTAAAATGTCATTGCCATTAGCAATATGTTTCTTACAATATAATGAATGTTTTTATAACGGATCATCTTGGAATAGAGGAAACATTTTTTCAAGTCGATCTTAAGACTTCCAATGAATGAAGTTGTATGAATCAAGTAACATGTAGTTTTGGTAATATGGGGAATTTAAGTGACAAATACAATATATTTACAAAAAATTAAAGTATATAATCATAAATCAGCTTGCATTGTTACATTTAATGCTTAGAATTTCAAGGACAAGAATAAATGCATGTATGTTTTGGATTTACAATAGAATAACGTGTAATTTATTGCAGGTATAAACTTGTTCTTAATAAATGATGGTCGTTTACTACAAATATACTGTACATAAAGAGAAATAATTCATCATTGTCGAGATGTGGCGGTTAATCATCCTTACAAGAGTGCAGTCTTACACCATATTGTTGGCTATATGAATTATTCTTAATAACTGTCAAAGCTAACCTCCGTGTTTATATTGATGATTTATACTATATGATCTTATCCAACTTTAGTTTGTCCAAAGTGGACAATTTTAGCACTAAAACAAAAAGTACGTTGTTTTGTATATTTTTTTCTGGCTTTAACATTTAAAATTAACTTTAATTCCATTTTGTTTTTCATTTTTGTTTGTGGCAGATAAAGAAAAGTCATGCTAATGTTGTGACAATTTTCTCCGATTAGCATGTACAGTATTACAAAAATTACAACTTACCAATTATTAATGATCTGATCTTAACAATTTTGTACCATCTTTTAGGAAATAAAATTATGTGATTTTTGTGTAATTTCTAATCTTTTTGAAAAATTTATACTTTTTAAGAAATTAACCCTTGAAATAGTCGCCATTTTGAAATAATACAAACTAGGAACTTGATACTATACACTGAATAAGGTCTTATTATTTCTAATACATGTTCCGGGTTTGAAGATAATATCTTGAGGGGTTATTAAGATATGATCAATTATGTAATAAACACATTGAGACAGACAAAACTAAGCGTTTTAGGACATATGTTTATAGGACATTTTTCCTTAGTTTTTGTGTATGTACCTAAAACTATTCTATTAAAAAAATAGAAGCATTTATCATTAGTCAAAGGCTTTATCTTTACAGTAGTGATTTACAGAAAATAAACATATAATCCTTCATTTTATTAGGAAAACAATTCTATTCTAAATGTTTAAATCTGTAGGACCATTTCTTATTGAGGGTTTAATGTAATAAGAACTTTACTTAAGAGTGTGTGCATTGATGAATCATTGGCTAATGTTCATTCAAGTAGGTTTTTATATTTTGAATTTTGAAACTGTAATGTTTTGTTGTGATATGCTAATCATGGGACTCCTAGCATTTGCATTTGTGTAATGGGTAGTAAACAAAGTAGTTCAAATTAGAAAAGGCAACTTTATGTAATTTTTTTTATTTTTAGGCCGCTTTTTGTCAAGATATGAGTGAATATGAATTTCGAATGAGTGTGATGAATGTAAATGAGCGAATTTAGTCTTAGTTACAAACTAAAACTGATTATTCCTTAGAAGGTTTCCTAAATCAACAGCCCAATGGCAAATGTCTTAATAATGAATAGTCAAATAATCAGTAGTTGATCATCAGCTGACCCCCTACCAGTTCACATGGGCCTGTAGGTCTGTGTGTGAACTTTATTCAAAAGTGAGGTACTGATCATTAGCTCAGTTGAGGATTTGAACCTTGGAAATAGCCCTCTGCAGTCCGAAGCCTTTGCCACTAAGCCCCATGCCAGCTAAAAAATATTAAAATTTAATTCGACTCTGATTGGGATTGAACCGAGAACCTTTAGCTTATAAAATTGGGTTTTAGCCAAATACGCAAACAGTAAATTTTTCATGCTACTACTATAAATTACAAACAAAATTAGACATTTGTGCTTGAAATAATATTCATTTAGTTTCTTACTTGGAACTTTTTAATATTTACATATTTTAGTACTCTATCCTGAATATAAGTCAAGCAAGATGTCCTGATCTTCCTGGAAGAGTAGACGTGAAATTCTCAAGGAAAGCAGTGTTTGTTTGACATAGATAGAACAGCTACCTTTTATTGATTTTACCTTGAAGTTGTTTTTTACATTTACGTGTTTTGCTGGGGTAAACAAGCAATTGGCATTTAATAGCTAATGATATGTTGCCTGAGGCACGGACAACTGATCAAGGTAATTATCCTCCAAGTACCTGCTACACTGGAGGTCCTTGAGTGGTTCATAGGATGGATCAACAAGCAGTCTAACGGAAGTTTTGCAAGTGTCAAACTCTTGGCATCCAATTCATTGATATTTTTAGCTTTTGACTCTCTTCCCTGCATCTTGCCAGTTGAGTTTGTGTCTTGTGAAGTGATGGATACTTTATGTACCATTTCTTTAGGTTTTTGATGGTGAGTTTCAATTTATGTCTTCATTTGTATAGGGTTGATTCCTCTTTGTTTCTTTTAATAAATTGGCAGTTGTACAATTACTTTAATTGTTTGGGCAAAAAGCTAAAGTCTCATAATGCCGGGAAATAGAATAAAATATTGCACTGGCTATAAAGCTAACATGTACTGTTGCTAGGGCAAGATCCTAAATATTACTGAAGAAAGTCCTATGTTGGTGGGTTGCAAGTTAAAGTCTAATTTTGTTTTTAATTTCAAAATGGTTGTGTTATACATACTAAAGTTTACTAATTAGTATTTTACATGTTCTTTTAATACAGTTATTAAATTACTGGATAATGTTGTTTTAATTAATTACTTTTTTATATATAATTTAAACTGTAGATTTATTTGTTAATTTTTATACAAGAATAAAAAGTGTTCATTAAAGTTTTTTTCTTACAAGGACAAAATATTTAAATTATGAGTTACAATAAATATTAACTCATTGTAATAGTTTAATATTTTTAATCAGTTATTGTAGTGATTGGTCAGCAGTATTAGGTAAAGGACTATTGTAGTGGTAATTTAACATTAAATACAAAGTTTTGAATTTATTTAACTCTATTCAAGAGTAACTATTGACACCGAAACCCAAGCTTGAACTGGCTGGCAGTTTGTTGATTGCAAACAAGAAGTAGATTTGTTATAGACATAATTTAAATGTCTGATGTTAATAAATATAATTATGTTATTTACCTCTAAAATATCATTTATTTTTATTGAAACACATTCATTTGAATTAACTGAAACATGAGACATTCTGATAAAATAAGTAAAGGTCTTCTGTGGTTTTGAAAGTATTCCCTGTCTGCACTGTATATTGCAGGTCATTAGCAATTACCATTCATGACTTTATAAATAGTGAGTTTTGAAAGTATTCCCTGTCTGCACTGTATATTGCAGGTCATTAGCAATTACCTTTCATGACTTTATAAATAGTGAGTTTTGAAAGTATTCCCTGTCTGCACTGTATATTGCAGGTCATTAGCAATTACCATTCATGACTTTATAAATAGTGAGTTTTGAAAGTATTCCCTGTCTGCACTGTATATTGCAGGTCATTAGCAATTACCATTCATGACTTTATAAATAGTGAGTTTTGAAAGTATTCCCTGTCTGCACTGTATATTGCAGGTCATTAGCAATTACCATTCATGACTTTATAAATAGTGAGTTTTTTTAAACAATGTACCATAGTAGTAAATTATACTTTTTCATAAAGAATAGTACTTAAAATATTTTATCAGTATAATTAAAAACAAAACTGAATTGAAATAATATTATATTCCATGTACATAATAAATAAAGAAATGTATGTAAATATAAGTACCGTACAGTAGTATTACTCAAAACAAGTTATTTGCAATTTAATCATTGGCAGGATAAGTTTTTAAAAATGCTAGTTAGAAATTTAAAATCACATTACAGCTTACTGTATAAGTTAGGATTAGTTAACTGGTTTTTTTAAATGTACCAACATCTATAAAAATGATGGTTTTGATTCCTATTGCTTTTACCCATGTGTTACAGTTCTATAGTTACCAGGGTTCACAATCAAAGTTCTAATTCAGCAAAAAAAGTAAAGAACCATTCTAAAATTCCTATTAATCTAAATGGATTTGCCTGTATGGCATGGAATATTATTCTTTGATTTCAAATCTTTCCCAACCATAATCATATTAGTCCAATAGGTATCAAATTATGTATTATGGACTTAGTTGAATTGAATTAAAAATTCTTCTTTTTTGAAAGTCAAGTACAGAAAATGGTGTCAAAAATGACATTTATAAGAAATGATGTTTGTCAATGACAGTCTTTGATTTTTAGCTACTGAGAATATGAGATGAAGCCAGGAGTTAAGTTTTCCTGCAGAGTCCTCCATGTTAGTTTCTTGAAGTCTGCGGGTAGCATTGTTACATTGTGTATTGTTTTTTCTCAAGAAAGCAGTTTTTTTTTATTTGATCCAGGTATATTAGAAGTGTGTCTAATATCAAAGTGTGACCTCTAGGTTGTGTTGGAAGTCCTGATCTATAAGTAGGCCTATGACTTCTGGGACATAGGTAGTTATTACAGGTAGTGCAATTGGTTTTCGGATGTGTAAATTATTTCTCTATTTTATAATCAAAATTAGTTAATGTATCTTCCCTTGAGACAGGAAAAATATACAAAAACTGTATTCATTGTGTTATTTTTCATTATTCTCATTAGTCAACAGTTGGTGTTTATCGCCGGCCGGCAAATGTATTTATTGTATGTACTCGTGTTTTAATTTGTTTAAATGTTTTGTAATTTTAGTGTTTAATGTTTTAAACAGTGACTTTTTGGAAGCCTGATGATGAAGCTTTGTATGCTTTGAAATGTACATATCAGTAATGTAATTGAAGAACTGTTACGACAGGAAAAGGCAATTTAAACCAGTATTATTTCTACACAAAATTTGTTGATCACTCACTACATTAGAACTTGTGGCCTTATGAAATAGTGGTAAATTTAGCTGATTAAATATTAAAATAAAATCAATATTAAAACAATACCGTTCAAAGTACAAATGTAATTCTTTATAACTACGATGTTTACACATAACTGAAGGGATTAAGATCTTTTTCATTAAAAAAAAATTAATAATGTTTATAATTTTTTAGATAAAAAATATTATTAAAAAATTTTTTTAATGAAAAACTTCTTAATACCTTAAGTTATGAGTAAAAAACTTAGTTATGAAAAAATTAATTTGTACTTTGAACAGTTTGGCCTTGATAGTTATTTTAAATCAGCTAAATTCACCATTCCATAAAGCCAGAAGTTCAAAATGTAGTGGTTAACAAATTTAAATTCTTCCTGTTTCAAGGGAAGGTACATTAACTAATTTTGGTTATAAAATTGGGAAATAATTAACTCGGAAAAAACCCATTGCACTAACTTAAATTGTTCCCTGAAGCTATATTGTTCATTTAGGTTTGCAAGGCATCTACTAGCTGACTGACTTCTGTGTAGTTAGAATTTATATTTGTCTTCAAAACTGATAAAACTGAACTATTTAGATGTAATGTACATTTATAACCAAAGAGAATTTGAATTGAATGTCTTGTTGGTAAATGAATTTAGCTAGTTATTCACGTTCATCATTTTATCAATAAAATGGACCAGAGTATCTTAAAGAAATGTTTAGAAATTTCTACTAACAATCATTAAGTTTCATAATCGTCACAATACAACATCAGCATGCATTTAAAATTAATAATTTAGCTTTTTAAGATATTTTTTATTTACAGAATGAATATTTATTTTTCAAAAAATATTAAGAATTTGTTCTAGAACCTTAAAAGGTATCTTAATGCGTGTGAATTAAGAAATGTGTTTACTGTATTCTTAATAAATTTAAATTACACTGGGAAAAAGGAAAACGTTTTTATCACTGTCATTCAGGAAGCTGGATTCCAGCTAAATGTAGAGGGGATTTATTACCCAGTTGATCAAACTGAGTGTTGGTTCCGGTTGATTTGATTTACCTAACAAGGTCAGGTAGGTGAAGTGGCCTAGTTGGGTGACCGTTGTGGGCACCTTCAGTCTGGACCTCAGCCATTAGTGTCTGGCTTAACACAAATAACTTGCTACACCTGTGTGAAAACAAACTATACCGTGTCAGGGATTATTTATTGCAGCTCTACTTTGTTGAACTAATACAGTATATAGAGAACCATTCGTCTAAGATCGTTTCTCTTAATAAATAAGGGTTTCTGTACATTTATAGTGATATATGGTTGTATAATTTCATATGGATTTATCACAAGATTGAAATTTAAGAAATAGACAATTATTCCATTAAAAACTTAACAAATTTTAATATTTTAAGCTTAAAAGTTTTTGTGGTAGCTGCCATAGCTGGGAGATCACAAAATTGGGACAGTCCAGCTACCAGATTTGTTGCTCGTTTAGAACTACCCACGGTGTACATACAGCTTTAAAGTATTGCTGTGAACGCGAACAACTCACTGTCACTGTAGGTGGGATGAACCTCCCTTGTAGGGAGTGGACACTCTTGAATCGGTTCTGAACTGGCGTTGGCAGATGCAATTACTGGAAGTATAAATGGGAATTGACACTAGATCAGTCATGTGATGCTCTCCAATCTATTCAAACAATGAATCACACAGTTACAGAGTACCCACCCACCTACCCACCTATACATATACAGAGTGTTGACCCACCCACCCATACACATATCAGAGTGTTGACCCACCCATACTCTTACAATGGTATTGACACCCACCCATATAATTACAGTAATAGTCAAATACAGCCTATAAACAGCCCTTCATAAACTTATTGATGCTGCGCTCTTTTACGGAGGGATTAGCCAGCATACACAGAATCTGTGAGGCAGGTGTTAGATGGCTCGATGGATTGGGCTTAGCTTTGTGACAGGAGATCACTTTAAATTTTATAATCAATGAATCATGACTTCTGGATATTTATCCAAATATGCATTGCAGCTTCAAAATTAACAAATGGTAGCTGACAACATACCATACGATATATATATCGTATGTATAGGTATATAGGTTCTTTTGCTAAAAATGTGCTGACTTAGGGTAACATCTCAGTAGAAGTAACATCTTTTATTCAAATACATTTTACAATATGAAGTAGTCAATCAACAAAGGTTAAAAGTAATATTGTTTCATGTAAGAAAATACAATTATCAATTGATTAGTTACATAGTATCAAAACTATTTTTTAACCATTCAAAAATGTTAACTGTAATGTTTGTAAATGATCGTTTTTATAATTTGTTTCCCTGTGCTGACATTTATTTATTTTAGTAAAAATAAAGTTTTAAAATTGTTTTGTTAAAAATGGATATACTGGGAAAATATGCTTGCTTTTAATAGATACATATTATGTTCTATTAACGGTGTTAATATTAATGTTAAGATTTCAAGTAATACTGTGTTGCTGGTCAATAGTTTAAACTTAGCTTTTCATGGAAAGGACACTTGCTGAAACCTTAACAAAGTTTAAACTTTACACGGCTTATTAGCAAAATAAAGTTACTGTACCTTATTTACACAATTATATATACTTGAACATAATTGAAATGAAGAATTTACACGATGTTCATTTTCAAAATCAGAAATCTGGCAGATAATAATAATAACTAAGTGTAAATATACACATTAAAAAAAAATATATTTTTGTTACAATTTTAAATGAAGAAAACATGTCAGTTTCAAGCATTTTTACTGCTGTTATTATAAAATGTTATGGATTAAAGTTAAAGTTCCATACACAAACTCCCAAGTTTACATTATCAGTAAAAGAAATACAATTTAAATTGTGGAGTAATACTTTAAATACATTGAAATTAAGCTCTTTTAATGATTCAAGAAAACGTAAACCTGTAAGTTTGTAGATTGAGGTATTGAGAATGTGAAACTAGATTTACTGGTATTAGTTGGTGTAAGAGGCAGAGATTAACAACTATTAGTTAGGAGGCAGATATTAGGTGGAAGGCTGAGGGGCCGGTGACCTTGGGAATGGGGCCCAGGTCAAGGAAGGTGGCTTTCACTATCTGATTATAAAGAATGTGCTAGTTCCTGGCACTTGAGTCCACTTATTATGCAAACAACTAAAAGAAAAACTTGAATGTAAATAGCTGATGACCATACATCTGTGATGGAATGTGTGTGCATGATTTGCAATATTGATCATGAAATGAATGTGATTTGACATCATGTTCAAACCTTAGTCAGATTAATTTTTATTTACTGTAACCCCCCCCCCCCCCCAAGATGTTTTGTTTTAAATAAATATCCCTATACAAGTTCAAATATTAATCTATTTATATCAAATAAATAATTTTCATTACGTTGTTTAGGTTTCTAGGCTAATTTAAGGGCTATATCTTAATCAAATAGTCTTATTTAATGTAAATATGAAAATTAATTAAAGATAATAACAAACAATTAAATGTAAATCTTATTCATTGAAAATAAATGGCTTACAAGATTGCTTCAATTTAATTACTGTACTGTCAATTATAATTTTCTACATCTTTTAAGAAACGCACATTGAATTTAAACAAAGTAGCAATATTTATGTTATATCAGTACGTTTATTCATGTTTTTACCACCACAACACATAAGTATTCTTTGCAAATTAAAGATTTTGTCATTATTTATTTTCACAGATTTTTATTAAACCTTGCATAGCAATAAAACTATTTTTTAACCATTCAAAATTGTTAATTGTAATGTTTGTAAATGATCGATTTTATAATTAGTTTCCCTGTGCTGACATTTATTTACTTGTAATTAAAGTATTAAATAGATTACCTTTATGGTTTATAGTATATAAAGACAATTTCAAAAGTTTTAAAATAGTTTTTTTTTCAATAAGTTTATTAATTTTAATTACAGAAATTTCAGAGCTGTAAAAGCTAGGTAACTACAATAGGAATTTAAAAAATTCAAAACTATTAACTCTCAAAAAATTATATTAATATTTATTAAAGTTGGAAAATTTCAAAATATATCATTTAATTAATTAGTTTTAATATGCCGATTGTCAATAAGTGTGCGAATATGGATTTCAGACTAAACAGATCATTTCTGCACACTTTCATGATCGCTACTGACAACACTTTAAAAATTTGCAAATATTTCCACTTCCCCCACTTTTCATCTTTCAACATCTCCTGTGCATTAAAGATGAACAATAACCATTACGATTCCTTACCGCAGTATCACTTCCATGGAACAAGTTTAAAGGTCTACATTTTGCATGTATTATAATCATCTGTCATCTTCTGTAAAGGAAGTTTGATCACTTGAAAAATTCTAAAGTATCTTATGTCCCATTGTTTCTACAGTGTAGCTGAGTACTTGGCCTCCTCTTCATGGTCATAGAGGTGTCTAGTCTTACCGTTCCTCTTCATTGTAAATGAGAATGACTTTGTTTTTGGATTCATTTAAAACTCTTTGCTGTAAAGTAAATTATTCTAAAGTAATTTATAAAATAATAAGTAATTGACAAGTTTTGTGCTTGTAAGGCATCTGTGAAATTTAGATAAATAAATAGATGAAATATAATCCAGCAGAATAACTGTTTTTAACAATTTGGATAATAAATATGGTTGGATTGCTTTGAGAAACTCCAGTAATGGTGAAATCATGTAGACTTAATACATATACTCTAAGTGACATATAAGGCTCACTTAGGAGCACGATTACCAAACTTTCGAGATTTCCTTACATCAGATATATATACAAATAATATCATATGAACAAATAATATAGCAAATATGATGTGAAAACATATCAATTATAGAACCCCCTAATACATGTACTTGTACAATGTGAAAAGAAGGGGTTAACTGATGACTGAGTCAGTCCCTAAATCAAGTCAATTTGAGAGCAAGAGTAATCAACAATAAACGAGTCGTTGAGTGCCGTGTATAGTTTACTTGACATTCCTAAGGTAATAAATGACTGTTGAAAAAAATGAAATGAAAAATGCTTTTATTAAAGGGGCAAAGTTAGGACTGTAAAGTCCTCTCTAACCCCAACTGTCGATGATACTAAATACAAAGCATTAAATAATACCAATCCCAAGTAGCCAAACATACTGACTGACTTGTTGTACTCCAAGTAAGTACTCACGAGAGCAAGTATTTAGTGCTTGATCATCAAAATTTTAATTCGTTGTAAGAGAAATTTTAGCATCCGTTGTATTATATTGAAAAACATATTCTACTAATACTCTTTTGTAATTTTGTAATAGTAATTTTGTACAAAATCAAGAAATAACATGGTAAACATTAGTGTTTTGCTATCAATAGATGTTTTAAACATGAAAACATTAATTAATTTAAAATCTGAGTTTTTTGCATGATCAAAAATAACTGAAACTGTTTATTTTTTTTAAATTTCTATTCCTCATTGTCTAGAAGAACATTAGAAACTGCTACTTTAGTCAGGAGTGTGGGTGGAAGCAATTGATGAGTCAAGTCAGACATTGCTGACTCAAGTGGGAGGGAGTCAAAGTGCTAATTATTGACTAACAAATGAACACAGGTTAAAAGTGCCTGTACTCGTCCAAGTACAGTGAACATAAAATAAATTGGTTCTATATTTGTAAGGTCAATTGTGTGGATTAATATGTTTTTTATCCTAACAACTTTTTTTCTAAAAATCTGTAATTATATTTTTATTTTCCCCCTTAATTAACTATGTACAGAACATTACAATATTTAAAAATTTGTATGAAAAGATGTTTTATGAAGTTGATAGATGAGAGAATCTAACAACATTGTATATTTATATATTAGAGAAAAATAATAATTTATATTTTTCCACAGATTTATATATTCCCCTCTCATCTATCTTCAGTAATGGTGATTAATTTTGTTACTACCATTTTAACCCTTTTAATCATAAAAAGTACTATTAAATGACATGTTTTTTGCTGCTTCCATTTTAATCATTCTTTTCTATTCTGATTCTAAAAAGAGTGGTGAATAATTCTTGTATGGCATTATTAATGACTAGTTAGAGTAACATGAATTATTTTTATTCTGAATGTTATTTATTCGTTGTTATTCTGAAACAACATGTCTCATATGATTATTATTAGTCTTTATTATGTATAATATCTAGTTAGTAATAATATTTTTACTGTCACAAATGTTTGCTCTATCTTTGTTTTTCTATTTACAATAAAAGAAACAGTGACTATACGAATATTAATTGGTCAGTATAATATTTTGTTAAAACCAGCTTCAAGAGTTAAATGTTCTCAGTTCGATTCCAATCAGAGTCAAACAAGTAAAGAGAGAGATCAGCTAATAACCTAATTGCTACTAATTTGTCATTAATTATAAATTTATTAATTAATTGTTATTGTCAAATCACCGTTAAGAAGTCTCACAGCCCCAGGCAGTCTTATAGTAGCTATGCAATTTAACTGTAAAAAAATTATGAAAACACTCAATTATTTACTGAATTCATTTATGTTTCACTAGAACAGGTATTTACCTACCAAATGACACTTCGTGTTACAATACGATTATTGTTACCAACTGAATCCTTGAATTAGAAACCCATGTTTTTGGCGTTTATCGAGGTACAAAATAACTCCCTTGAGAATAAACACTATGAATATTATTTACTATATATTAAGTATATTTGTTTAATATGACTCATTATACACATGTTTCGTATTGAACCATATTTTGCCAGTACGTTGAACAAAAAATGGTTTGTTCATTTCCATCTTTAAAAATGTATTCAAGACTATCTCAATGAATCAAAATCAAATTTAAAATGTAGTGGTAATAAATGCAGACAATTTGTTTACTGTTGAAGATTATTCCATGTGATATTTTTTTTGAATCAATGCCGTGGTTTACTTATTCATTTTCTTTATTCTTGAAATTGTAGGTGATAGTCTTTATAGAAATTAGTTGTTGACGAGCCTAACAGAGGCACCAAAACACTGAATTTAATAAGTACAGTCGGCTATCACAGAACACCTGCCTGGAACTAATTCATTTCCTTAACATTTAATACAGTAGTATTTAAATGTAACACATTCTTCAGTAATGTGAGGGTTACTAGAAACGTACAGCACAGGAAATGTAAAAGGCAATGAATATAATGCAAAGTACAGTAAAGATTTCTCAGTTGAGCCTGAATGTAAATTGTCTCACCTCTAGCCTCTTATCGTTAGACAGTTTCTTTTATCGTTAGTCCAGTGTTATTCTTCATGATTTAATTGTATGGTCACTATTTTTAGTCTTTGGATGCCAAAACAGAATATGTTTGCCATGAATTATTATTGCTTTAGATAACAATAGGTTTGCTTATCACCATCAGTTAAGTTGATACAGGCTTTTGAAATTGTTACTGTTTTTGGTGCACGTGTGGAATAGGGATCTGCCATATTAGTTGTTTCTGCAAATCTGATGTGTTCGCATCAGTTACCGTTCCACGTCAGTTGTGCAACATTAGGTTTTGACCTGCCTGTTGTGAGTGGGGATGCAACTATTGCGACGTAACCTGATGTGTCCTGACTAATGTGAGTAGATGTAGATGCCTGATGCCAGTTCCTTAATTGAACAGTTTGACCAGTTTGAAGACCAGATTTTTGACGAGTGACAACTCACATCGACATCAGAACGAACATTAACCAGGCAGTGGTTGTATGTTAATGTGGACAATTCAGTTGGTTTACTCAGCTGTTGCTAGTTGCTACCTAATGCGAGACATTAGTGTATGTTACAAATAGATTCGCAGCGCATCTGTTGCGTGACGTAAACTAATCTCAAAAACCTAATGTCATTGTTTCGGGCCATCCCTAATGTGGGTGTAATGTTGCTTTATGTAATAAAAACAGTAAGACTCCATTTATGATCAATAAATGAAACATCGTTGGTCAGAGAAAGGGATATGAAAAATCCAAGATCTAAATATGAAGATAATTAAAGTATCAGTATTTATTAGATTCAGCTTCATGAAAAAAAAACTTATATATAATGGTGGATTTCAGATAAATTCATTAATGTAAGATATGTGAATTGACGAAGAAGAAAATAATTGTTCTTACATAAATGTGCAGTGCATTGCAAAACGTTTCTCGTCATCATTTTATAAATGTTTTCTGATCTCTAGATAAGCTAAAATGGCATTTTAATGTAAATGAATACTTCCATGAAATCATTAGAAAAAAAGCAAACAAATTTATTCAAGGACAATTTTTTATGCTTATTGCTTTCATAGAACATTTAAAGTTATTTGGTTCAAAGCAAATGTTAGTGTTATAGTTGATATTTAAGAATATATATGAAGATTTATTTAAGGGAACATAGTTTCAATAACTTACCTAGTTTTAACAAGCTGCTTAACGTGTTAACAAAAAATTAAAAAAAAATAATATCTAAACTAGCCTGGGTTTTTATTTAAATAAGTACGTTAGAATGAAATAAAACACACAAATAACATTTAAACGTTTGTTGTAATAAAGAAATGTGCCAATATTGTAAAATTAAAAATTTACCAAAGTGACAAATTCGTCTGTACTATGAGCTAACATTATGTCTAAGCAAAAATAAATTGTAATTAGTACTAATAAAACACATAGCATTGCAATATTTATTGTAATGATGACAACTAAAAATAATTTAAGTTCTTTAGAATCAAAATGAAAAAAGAGCTGACTATAGTTGTAAGTAACAATAAGCTGTAATAAGTGATATAAACATTTTAAGTATAATTTATGTACAATGTATTGAGATAATGTGAACAAAGTAGAAATAATAATATAAAAGTGTACAGAATAAAATACAGTACATAAAAATTGAAAATTATATCCTTGAAAATCCATATTTTAAATTTCATCACCAGCCTCAAGTTTGAATGTATAAATATAACATACATATTCATTGACAAGAACTGAAAAAATTCTCAGTGCGTAACCATACCACAATGCTATAAACTGCACAGGGTGTAGACTCAGTGAGACAATATAAGTTAGACGTTTGCGCCAGATAGCGAGCCCTCCGTATTGATAGATGCAAATTAAATACGCCGCTGAGTGCACTGAACAATAACGCAAATAATTCTGTTGGTGGTTTAGAAAATATATCATCTAGATATAACGTTGCAACTTGTTTGCTCTTTGAGCATTTCAGCAATGACGTAAACCAACTTTGTTTGATAGATACACATTGACAGAAATACATATACAAAGTTGTGATGTTTTATCCGTGTTTGCATGTTTGGTACTTTAGTCTCAAGAGAATTCTCTTTTAGGTACTCAGTTAAAATCAGTAAAGCTGGCTAACTAAAAAGATCTCCCTTCTAAATTTAAGAATACTCATAAATTGGAATTTAGAACATAAAAAGAAAAATGTATTGACATACACATCAAATTGTTGAGAATAAATTTAAAGATAAAACATACAGAATTTGTGAAAAGTATGAAAGTTGAAAAAAAACTTAATTATATTGTTAAATCATTGTCTCCTAAGGTTGACAAAATCTAGTTTCCTTAATTGTTTTTTTATGGTTACAACCACTAATCATAATAATTATTGCTTTTAAGTTTTTGTATTCAATTTTAATTTCACTTGAATAATTACCATCCCAGTAATTTATTTGTGTTTTAGACATGCATATTATTGGATAAGTAGTGCTAAAATAATACCAAACTTGTCTTATCATCCCAAATCTAACCGTTTTTTATATTTTTCATTATTAGCTTCTAAAAGCAAATTTGTTAACTCAAGAAATATACAGACTTTTAATGTTTTTTTTTTTTTTTTTTTTATGAGATTCCATAGATGTAATAAAACAGCAATACTGTAAATGCATTCAGTACGTTAGAAGATTTGAAATATTAAAATTAAGGTCCATGATTACCAATGTTGCAAGTGTCTCTCCATAACCATCTCCATGCATTATATTTGATGAGGTGATATTTCAGCTATTGGATGATTCAATTCTTAGAGGATTGGTTTTTAAAAGTTTACATACTTAGTTATTTTGTTTTGAAAACTGTTGGTACATGTGGTAGATATAAAACTGTAAAAGCATTAATTAGGCTAATTTATTTTTAAAATATTTGAAAAATATAATTGTTTTTAAATATAGTTAATAAATTGAATAGTAGTATTTTTCTATATGACTGCATTTAAAATAGATTGTTTACAAATGATGAAAGCATTAAATAAACTAACTCTTTATTTAGTTCAGAGCATCATTATAAGTGGAAATAAGCAGAATATTTTGGTTATCATTTAATGTAATGAAGTTTTGTGGTGGTTGTAGGCGATATGTTCTTAGTCCGTTTAATACACTCAATCAATTGCTATCATCAGAATGGACTCTGGGATGTCTGTGTTGAATGCTGGCTACTGAGTATAACGCTTGTCAGTATGCTAAAATTAGATCAATATTAAGCAGTTCTAATTTCATGATAATTTTAGGTCCCTTGTTCGCTCACACATCCATTCAATTGCAACCTATATTTACCAATATCTGTATGGTCGGGAGATTTTATATTTATTGAAAATAAATATAATTATTCCCATCGTCTTTTTTGCTTTAGCCTATAGCCAAATGAGAGAATACCATACATATTTCGTCACACATTCAATCCTTAGAATATTTGCAAAATTCAATTTTGATTAAAACAAGTGATTGAAAAATAATAAAAAAGATAAAATTAAAAATATATTGTATTGAATATGTTTTTATTTATTTCAATTAAATAAACATTGACTTGAATATTCTTTTGATCTTCTACTGACCATATCCTTCATATTATGACATGAAAAAGGCGTTAATTGTGTATTCACACAACTTGTTGTGACTCAAAATATGACTACTGTATGTATGTCCAGAGTGTCACTGAGAGTATGTGAGTGGACTATTAAGGGTATTAGATTGATCTTGTGACATAAGCTTAGCATAGCCCATTAAGTTATATACTGATTACATTTGTATGACAAGTGAGAAAGCTTGTGTAACACATTCAGTGCGGGTGACTCGAAAACATGAGTTGTACCTAGGGTGCTGCCGACTCCTGTGCGAGCCAAAAACTAATGATTTAATTTTTGTACTCATAATAAAAACATTTAAAACTTTTGTTAAGCATTTACATGAATTTCAAGGGGTTTTTTTTTACTTTATATCTTTTGTACATCAGACCATTGTAATATTCAAAATTTTATTTTTTAAATTGTGATCTGTTAATTATTGTGATCAAGGGCTTATAAATTCATAATATATTGGTTTCATATTTGCTGGTGAAATTGAATTTTTGATTGCATGCTTTAATCAAAATTATATGAATATGGTCTTTGAAGTATAGCAAAAGTTGAAACAAACAATGGAATTAAAAACTCTTTTGGGTTTGTTATACTCAGAATTATTAGAGTTTTATATTACCTTAAATTCCATCAAGAGGTCCAAGACGTTGTCAGATGGCGACCGGTTTCGACTATTTCATGTAATCATTTTCAAGCCAAAATACATAAAATATTCACTTTTGTGAGGTCTTCATAAGTCTTGAAAAATACATTTTCTTTAATCAATCTGTATAAAAATATAACCTTTATGCAGATTTATTAAAGAAAATGTATTTTTCAAGACTTATGAAGACCTCACAAAAGTGAATATTTTATGTATTTTGGCTTGAAAATGATTACATGAAGTAGTCGAAACCAGTCGCCATCTGACGACGTCTTGGACCACTTGACGGAATTTAAGGTAATATAAACCTCTAATATAATTAGGCAGTGGTCCAGAGGCAATACATTATGAAAAAAAGTACTCAGAAAACTTGTTAACCACAATGAGTATCAGTGTTGCCAACTTCTCTTAGTGGAATTTCCCTAGATATATAGTCTAAAATTCTAGATTTGGCAAAAATTCTGTAGGTACAGGAATCAGAAATGTTCCTGAATAACTGTTAACAATAGCTAACCTAGGTTTATTGATAAATAAATAAAATTAGATAGCAAAATAATTTGTATTAACTTGTATGTATCAACTTATGTTACGCTATTTATACAATTTTTAGGCGCTTTGCAGATTTGACATTTTAATTACCGGTGAATACAATCAAGTCTATTTCTTCTGGAACATAAAGTAATAACTGAAGAATGGTTTGACCAACTGACTCGAAATTTTGTACACTTTTTTATGTCAACATTTAATCCACGTTTTCCAGTAAAAAATTTGAAAACTTACTTTTAAGCAAGTATTATTTTGCATTATATTTCCGTTATGTAGGGAAGTTTTCCAACCTTTTTTTAAATTACAGTTTTTCTAGATGTAAATTTCAGAACTATTTTGCTTTGTATTCATCAAGATAATGGGGTGAATCACGTCTAGCAGCCACGTCATAATAAAAGCAACGACTAACCACAAAAAAACTAATTTACATATATTTTTGCTGGAGGGCTACTGCATATGTTAGCAAGTACGCACTGATTCAGCATTCAGTGTATCCACCTAATTACATTTTACCCTACACCACAGAGAAAAGGCGCAGCAGTGAACACCTCAGGAGTAGTTGTAAACAGATTACAACTAATGTAAATTTTCATAAATCTGAAGTAACAATTACTAAATTCATTCTTGAATATTAAGGGGGCAATAAGGAGAGGCTCAAAAAGTGCTGGTTCTTCCATATACCTGGCAAAATCGAGAACTAACCACACTATTGGATGAAACCTCTGTTTTCTTCTTCTTCTCTGTGCGTACAGATACTCAGAAATTATTCTTAATGTGTTAAAAAATTACCCCATGTTTTTGAGATCCAAGACACAAATCGTTTGTGTTTTATTTTATGTCAATATATCTTAGATATATTTTCATTGTTTATTTACTAGACTGCATTTATTTCTCTAAATTATAGTGTTTTCTCTGTTTCCCTAGGTCCTTCAATTTCCTTAATGTAGGGAAATTCTCCCTGGTATCGCTGATTGAATATTGTTTCATCACTTGATAAGAGTAAAGAATGTATTTACATGACAAGAATACATTGTTTACAACCGACCACTCATGTTGTAATTGTTGACAGTCACCCAGCTTGATTGTCTCTCCTTGCCACTTGAACCCCAACTGTTTAAGAATAGTTTAATCATCAGGTCCATTTACTTTTTAGTTTTGAAAATTATCAAGTTAAACTTGAATGCTTTAGCTTAAAATATTTTCAGACAAAATTTAGTTAAAATACAGATTTTGTAATTTTTGCTTTGAAAAGACGTAATTTCTTCTAAATTAATGTATTTCCAATAAAATATTTCTGCAAAAATTTGAACTTATGAATCAGAGTTTAACAAAAATTCAAAATTCAGTTATTTTTATTGTTTATTTCCCTAACAACAACGTTATATTAGGTAGATATTGCATGGGGCAGTGGAAAACATTTATAGAGTTTTATCTTTTGAAAATAGCATAGAAAATTCAGGGAATCACACTTTACCTTATTTATAGATATCCTTCTATGTAGCTGTGTGTCGGCACGTTCTTTCGTTTTTTAATATTCATAATATGTATTTTATCATGTTTGTGAACTATTTGTGTTAATATGTGGTTTTAGTAAACTTAATAAAGATGAAGCATAAAGATAAACTACAGAGGATCTAAGGATAGATTTTTAATCTGAAACATGTCTTCAAAATGTGAATAGATTGAGTGAAGCAAATAAGTAATGGTTGATCATCGGTACGGGGCTGAAATGACAGATTTTAACTAAATACTTAGTAAAATTCCAAATTTCAATAAGGGCATCTAAAACATTTAAAATCAAATTAAAAGAATTCCTAACAGAAAAAAATCGGTATTCTTTAGACGAATTATAACAAGCAGAATAATCTCCTATAAGATTAAACTATGCTATACAAATATTTAGCTTTGTGTCTATGATCTGATTTTTTTTTTTTTTTTTTTTACTATTTATTGTATTTTGGATTTTTGACTTAACACTTAACTATATGGATTTGTACAAGACATAAATAAATAAACCTTTCATATTACATTCAGATCTTTATAAACTTGGTGAATTTGTTTATGATGTGTGGTGGTTTAATACTCCATCTTCCTGGTGAGCCATATATACATCTGAGGGTTATGTGGAATCAATAATTTTTTTACAAGTAATAGGTTCCTGTTAGCATTCTTCAGTCTATTATAGTTTCATTGTATATTGTATTGATGATTAACAATTTGACTCCTAGGTACATGGTGTTCACCCTTTTCATGGTTCTTGTTGCCCTTGGTTAGTTGGTCAAATCCC
>JAQJVL010003515.1:0-59578 GCA_035578905.1 Stictocephala bisonia | reverse complement strand
AGAAAGTAAACTTCAGAGTTCCAAATAGCACCCGTTCAACATCACCGCACAACTTCACCAGGCCATCCGTGAATACATCATACGCTGCCAACAGTGCGATGGTGGCGGATTCAACAGCAAGGAAACCGCATTGGTGACTAACTAGACGTTTTCTTCTTATCTGAATTTTCTTTAAAGAGGTCCTTGCACAAGAACTATCAAGAAATTTTTTGTTGATTAAATTGTTGTATTTACAATCAAATATTATTATATAATATACTATACTATTATAAACTATATATTACTATTAACATAGTAATACTTTAACTAGTAATAATAACATAGTATTTAACATAGTAATAATATAACTAAAGCATTCTAGATTAATTTATTATCTACCTTCAAACATATTTATGATCATTACATAATGGTTATGCCGTTGACAATAAAGAATAAAGGAATGAAAGCTAGAATTTAAAGATGAGAAACAGACATGATGAACAAACAAGAAGAGCTCAAAGAAAGCTTAATTCAAATAAGCTTTGCATGATACAACAGCATCCATAAACTAATAATAGTTTTTAATTAGCATAATACGTGTTGATACATATACAGTACCAGTAAACGTCACATAACACAAATTTATTACAATATAAGCGCAAAATTCACAAATATATTACAATACAAGTACAAAATGCACAAATATTATGGTGATCGATGTCGGTTAACCACGCTCACCATCCTCAGACCAGAGGGATTTACAAAATAATGAAAAATGGTGTTCAACAACTCAATTTATAGGCCTATGATCACGTGACCCCATTGGCTGGAATCGTCAAAATAACGGCTGCTGCGATATTATTGCTTAATCCCTATTGGCTGTTACTTCTGTAATTCTAATCGCTGAAAATACATTATTAAAAACTATTTGGGAATCAAAATAAACCTGTTCATTATTAATTTTTCACGATCCTTACATTTTTCTTTAAAAATAAATAACTCTTCCCAAGCATTCATAATACGACCCTTCTTACAACCTTTTAGAATATCTACATTTTTATCTATATTATTCAAACTGTGGGTACAATTCAGAAGGTGTTTAGTTAGATCAGATCTTTCATTCAGATCAGGTTAAGTGGAAGAAAGGACTGATAAGTCCTAACTTCGCCTGAAAATAAAGACGTTTTTCATTTCATTTCATCTTTCAGGTTTCTAATTTTTAAAAGCAGAGACATGGTTTTTATATATTTTGCTAACATTTGCAGTCTGACATATGTAAAACATATTACAATCATTACAGTTAATCCTATATATTCCTGAATTATTGAATTTATCTTCACTTTCAATAATATCAATAAATTATTATTCATATTACCAATAAAATATGATAAATTATTGGTAAAATCATACTGCATATGTGTTACAAGGTATGGGGATTAGTGCGTCGAGAGATTCCAGGTTGTCCCGGGGTTGGCTTCCCGGATCATTGTATGGGTTCGTTTCTGTTATTGACATCTTGACCCTCCCATCACATGGAAGTGCTTTGCCGTTTGCTTACATTACATCGTATGGACTGGACACTCATAATTCTTAAACATATTTAATTTACAAACGTGTCATTTACGAGACAAAAATTTACAATTTTTTTTTAATAACTCATTGCAGATAACTTGGTTGTCCCGGAAAATAAACTAAATAACCTGCTCTCTTGAGAATGATGTCTAATAATCCGTTAATTTTAGTTAGGTAACGAAAAACTATTGTTTTATTATATATAATCTCATCCAGTGTATTGTGTCCGATATACCGGGTGTCCCAAAAGTCTTAGAACTTCGTTTTAATTTCTTTGTTAGTAAATGTAGAACTATAAAACTTTAGCTTTTCGTCATTGGTATTGTTTCTCACATTACGACACATTTTCTAGTCATTTCGCCTAACGGAGGGACGTCCCGTGGAGGAAGTCGTGACAATTTTAAATGTAAGCCTAGCTTGAGTAGCAACTCATTTTAAAGGTCTTTCGTTTTAGAATACAATGCCACAAATTCGACTTCAAAAGGTTCACTCAGTAAAAAATAGCAGCTTCTTTAAAAATTTGTAATTTTGTTAACGGTTTCATTTGGGATAATTTTGTGTGGCGTAACAAGTGTCTAAAAATATCTTACTAATTAAAAAAATAAAAACTGTTAAGTACTTCTGCATGTTTATTTTATTCCTTGAAGAAATGACAGAAAATACTCGTTACAGCCTTATTGTTTAGCTTTCATAACACAAAAATTGAAAGAGCTGCTATTTTTTACTGGGTGAACCTTTTGAAGTCGTATTTGCAGCATTGCATTCTAAAAATAAATACCTTTAAAATGAGGTGCTACTAGACCTAGGCTTACATTTAAAGTTGTTACGACATTCTCCATGGGACGTCTTCCTCGTTAGGGGAAATGTCTGAAAATGTGTCAAACGTAAGAAACAATACCAATGACGAAACACTAAAGTTTTATAGCTCATAGTTCAACATTTACTAACAAAATTCTAAGACTTTTGGGACGTCCGGTATTTGTAGACGTACAAAGTTCAGTCGGAAATGTATATGGTTTACATACTTTCTGTACAGTTTATGAACCAGTAATCAATATGAAGTATTAAATTTAAAAAGATCTTCAATAAAGTATAATTTTAAACCGTACTTATGAAACAATATAATATAAACTTTTAAGTCTAATAGAACAATAAACAGAATAGGCATACATAATTATATTACTTTATAATCTAAGTTATTCATCGGACAACAATTGTTTTTGTTATCAATTATACATTAACTTCAATGTTGTTGTCTAATATAATAATAATAATAATAAAAAATTTGTATCCCCAAAAATTGTTACAATAACATTACAATTATCAGTACAGGAATAACTAGTCATCATATCGAGTAAAGGATGTCTAGCACAGGTTGTATTGTACGTTCCTTATCTAAAACCAGTCTGAATATTTCCTTACAAGAATAGAGGGGCAGTCCACTGCAGTGAATGACATGTGACCATGATCTAACGACTAACAATAACAAATACAGGGCATCTGCATATAGAAAAGGATATTGATTACTTAGGTACCTAGTTTATATAGAATTTCCAATACACAAATATTTACAAAAAAGCTTAAAATATAAAATGTGCTTACTGTAAATTAATTCCTATCTTCAACACATATCAATCTTGAAATATAAACAACTAATTTATTAATATCAATTAATAAGTAGCAACAAAAGAAAAAAACAAACAAAAACAATTAAATGCGTTTTCGACAATTAATGATTTCATACCAAGAGTTTCCTTCAGATTCAAGATTAGTAAGTATTGAAAACAATACTTATTATTCAAAACGTAAAAATATATAATGATTAGTTTTATAATTTACTTAAATATAAGTGATTACAATTTAACCGATTAATAAACCCAAATTGTTTTGCACAATACTTACAAATCAGCTAACACAGGTATCATGCTGTAGTTACAAAATAATTTAATTAGTCTGAAATGTAGACAAGGGTAAATAAATATAATATTTTATGTATGTATTTTATGAAAGAGTCAAGGAATTGAGCAATAGTTGTTAAAAAATATTAAAATATTTATAATTTCTAAATTCAAGCAATTCTGAAAAATAACATCTTTCATTAACACTCTTAGTATAGATTTCTACTAATTTAATACTTATTAAACGATAATAAAGATTCTTTATTTGTAAAAAAGAATTATTTTATTTTAGATTAAAAACAAAAGTTCTTTCGTATATTTTTATTGTCTTCGTGCTACCGTGAAATCTTTTCTTTCTTCTTTTTGTTTACAAAGATTCAAGATGAAATAAAAAAATGTACATTATGAAACAACAACTGTGCAATCATAATTTTCTTGATCCAAATTAAATTATATTTTATTTATTTTTGTAAATATTTTATGTTAAATTAATGTGTATCAAAGTTTATTCCTAAAATTTCAAAAAAACACTTAGGAAAAAGATTTATAATTTTTAAAAAACCTTAAATTTTCATATATATATATAAAAAGAACTACACTTAGCAATCTTTTCTTGATTTTTTAATGTTTAAAATCGATTTCTTGTTTAAACTGATTTAATGTTTAAATTTTAATTTAATTTAATTTAAATTTTAAATTTCGATTTAATGTTTAAACTGATGATGGTCTTTCGAGACCGAAATCGATTTTAAACATTAAAAAATCAAGAAAAGATTGCCAAGTGTAGTTCTTTTTATATATATATATAAATATTAAGCAATCAAATAGCTAAAAATCTTAAATTTTCATTCATAACTAATATGAAACTTCTGCTATAAATGCAATGTCAACATAATTGACATATTAGCTTAAAAGTAAAATTCATTACATATTTGGTAGGGTTTGGACGGACATATTTTTAATTTTAACAATTCATGTAGTTTGTAACTTATCGTTCGAGTATCTGATTGGTATCTTTAAACCAATTGGTCATTTAATAACCAAATCATTTATAGCGTGTTCATAACGGAGACTTTTAAAATAATGTACTATAAACTGATATGAAGCATAAATTTTCACGAAATAAATAAATATTTAAGAAAATTGAAAATCGAAGGTACTGAAGGACTACTAAAGATACGATGGTAATATCAAAATATTCTGGATTATATCAGAACTGAAACTCCGTTGCCCATATCCGATGTCAGCTTCTGCATTACATTGTGTCAGTTCAATTAGAAAGGAACATGGCTAAGCTCTGGCATATCCTCTAATACAATTATTTTCTGTTTAACTTCCCCTAGTTGCGTAAATTAATTCATGAGTTAATACCTTGCATGCCAAATTTATTCTTCAGCATATTTGTGACAATAGTTCATTATGGTTCGAAGAACCAAATAACCTACGACACACATTTGAAAATGCTTTGGCATTTCCTATTTTTTCGTATTCGTTAGAGTTAAAAGTTATTTTATTGTTAAATCCAGTAAATACATAATATTTAAGTACTTTCACACGATATTTAAACTTTCTTTGTGCCCTGCGTGTTTTAGTTTATAATATATGTTTTAGTATATAATATAGTAGATAATTTTAAATATGTGACAAAACATATTTAACATTGGGCCTACAAATAAAAATAAATTTTGCTGTGTCAAAAACAGAAAGTCAACGACACCGTTCCTCTGAACCAGATCATTCTTTACAGCTCAAATGCAGTAGGGTGGAAAAATATGGAAACGCTTTCACAACTGTTGTATGACTTCATTTGTAAAAGTGAAATCTTGAACATGGTCATGGTTACACAGAACTTACTTTTTTATATCGTTAGCGACATTTCATCTTTTCAGGGGAACGGCCCAGGTCGAGTTTGGTTTCAAATGAAAGGGCTATTCAAAAGGAATTGAATGCCGCAAATCGGACTTTGTAAGGTTTATACTTTCCAGAGTAGCGGTCATTGGAATTCCAAAGAAACTAATTTGAACAATATTATTTCTCCACTATTTAACGGTTTTAAGTAAATTATTCTAAACAAAAAACATAATTATTTTTAAAAAATTAAATTATCAAATTATCTATGAAAAAAATAACGTTGTTGTGAAAGCGTTTCCATATTTTTTCAACCCTGTATATTAAATAACTAGCTTTACCCACCCGCTAGCCGGTCTTAATATTAAGTTTGGTTATAGAATTGAAATGAGCAGCAAGATTTCAATTTAAACTTTTTTCCATTAATATCTAATTTAGAACAGCTAATTTTATATATAATTTACTACTGTACTCAAATATTTTGAAAGTTTAGTTTGCCACTATTTTATTCAATTTGTGTTTATTTAATAGATATTAGTTAGATAAATCGATCAATTAATGTAGCTCTATAAGAAATAATGCCATAGGAATTTTGGAGGCCAGTGAGATAAGAGTACTGAGGTCGGAAAGGAACATCCTTTCTTAGTGAGCCTCTAGGGGCCAAGATAAACCTATGTACAACATTTCAAGTCAATTGGACGAATAGTTTTGGAGATCGCGTGATGAGTGGTAACGTGCTGTTATATTAAACAATTAAATAAAATTTGTAATTCAAATAATAAAACGATACCATTTGAAAAGACTTAATTTAATGTTGTTTTACTTTCAATACTTTATTAAAAATTCCACTTCAAAATGAAAAATATTTTGTTAAATAATGTGAACGTAACAATATCGAGTTTAGACTAAAGTTTTATTTGTTGAACAATTCTAAATATTACAATTTGTAAAGAGATATGAAGAAACAGGTTAACAGACGTTGAAATAAGCGGTCACTTTGAAACTGGATAGTTTCAATAGGTTAGGTTTCTTTAACACTTACAATTTCGTTTCTACATCTTTCATCTTGATTCTTTCTAGTATTCATCTTGATTGTGAAGATTTTTAATGTTTAAAAATGGAATATAGAATAATAAAGTATGAAAATTCGTAGGGTAAAAAAGGTGGGTAAAAAAAGGATCTTTTCCGTTAATTCACTACCACTACTCTTTTTTTGTTACCGTTATTTCACTACCGCTTGATAAATATTCCACTGCTATGAAAACTGTTCCCTAATTATTTTTTACGTCCTCTGTGGTATTCCTTATCCGCTGGGAATCCGATATCGGTGGCCTTATCTTTATCGCTTTCCAAGAACTTTCATACGGAGAGCGTATTCGTCGGTAAGTCAATCATTGGATTTACCAGATAATGATAAACTTTAATAGCTACCTAACCTAACCTAACCATAACCTAACCTAACCTAACGTATTTGACCATAATTGCGATAAAAAAGTAGTAGTAGTGAATTAACGAAAAGGTCCTAGGCATTAAAACATTTGTCAGTTAGATTATAGTTGATATTCGAGGCGCGCTTTATAAGGACAGTTATATGCCAGTAGTTAGTGACAATTTGGGAGTAGGAAAATGTTAACGCTCTCACTAAGCTGCAGAATACAGAACTAAGATTTGTTCACGGTCAAAAAGGTTTGACCACATAATTGAATACAGAGCAAAGTCTGGGGTGTTGTCGATCATGTGATGCTGTGACTTGCAAGCGGTTCTTACTTCATAAAACTCTTCAGACCGTTATACCTGAATACCTCTAGAAAAATCTTGTTTTTTGTTGTTGTTGTTGAATGAAATAAGTGAGCGCAGTACTCGACAGAGCAGCCTATTCCATCTACCAAAGGTACGCTGTACCGGGTCTTGGACCGGTACAGTTTCGTTTTTTCGTTGTTGTCTGCCAGGCTGCCTGAGTTTCGCTTTTGCCTTGCGTTTCGTGTACTTGGTGGCCGTTGGCCCAGTTCCGTTTCGTTCCGTGTTCCAGCAGCTTCGGTCAGGTTGGCCTGGCTGTTCAGTTGTCTTGTGCTGCCTGCAGAATTACGTTATGACCAGCTAGACACACTAAAACTCCAGGGTCCTCGAGTGGGACTTTCAGCCCTCAGCCTGCCGTCCGGGGGAATTTCGATCTTCTGCACTGCTCGCCTGGCCTGAGGACCATGCTGGAGCCTGGTTTCGCCCGCTACCCTCTCTACAGCTCTGGGTATAATTCTTCAGTCCTCAGGTCAGTGTGTTCTTTTTTGTTCCCGGCGGCTGAGCTGGGGGTTTTGATGTGGATTTTTAATTTATAAAAAGAAAAACAGAAAAGAAAAGGGCAGTGAAATATAAGAAAAAAGAAGAAAAAAAAATCTGTGGAACTTTATGTGGCCTAGGCCTAAAACCCAGAAAAGTGATTTTTGCAACACAGCCATGGGGACTTAATTTTTTTTTATTAAAGAGGGAAAAACTTTTAAAATACCCAAAGATTTTTTTTTGATGTTAATATTTATTTATATCTATATTTATTGTTATTTAGTTTACTTAGTATTTGGTTGTTATATTTTTTTTAGATTTTATATTGGTTAGGTCCCCATTGTTAAGTTATGTTATTTATTTATTTAAATGTTTAGGCCTAGTGATCGTTATTTATTTTTGTTGTTGTTAATTGTATTATAGATGTCTTGAAGTGCATTTTTACTCGAACGGTACCGTGTTAGATTTTCTTTTTAATTGTTTAATTTTTTAAACTTTCACCAAAAGGGGATTATTGTTCTTTTGCTTAACTTTTAATTCGGAGCTGCCCAGGGATTCCGGCTTACTCCCTGGCCCGGTGGACTCAAGGGATTCGGGCTAAATTGCCGGTTTAAATGTTGTGATCCAAAAGTTTTCTAAATTTTCACTTTTATTTGGGGCTTAATATTTTCTTACGTTTTGGGGTGTCTCAGGCTAAACTGCAGATAGGCCATACACCCTGTAGTTGATTAATTGTTAAATTTTGGTATTTGTAGAGTTTGTGGTATTTATAGCGTTTGTTATTATTGTGTAGTATCTTGGTAATTTTAGTGTGTTGTTATTTATTTAAGTGAGAATTTATATTGTGGCTTTCTGTTTTTTATGTTGTGGCCTTCTGCCTGCCAGTTTGTTTTCTTAATAATAAATTAGTTTCGCTCAGCTGCCGAGTTTTATTTTGGACCCTCCAACTGCCACCCGTGATCCCATCGCTTTACTCGTTTTGAGCCATCCCCCAGTTGGCACGCTTCCCAGCTTTGGTGGGGGGATGGGTCTCAATTGGTAGCAGAGCGTGGTTGCCTAAAAAAAAAAAAAAAAAAAAAAAAAAAAACAAAAAAAAAAAAAAAAAAACTTGGTTGACGGTGGGTGTTTGCCAGTTAGTAGGCCGACCTACCGTCAAGGTGTCTTGGTATTGTAAAAAAAAAAAAAATAAAAATAAACAAATAAATAATTATTTAAAAACAAAAAAAAAATTAGAAAATAAATAATTTAACTTAGAAAAAAAAAGAAAAAAAAAAAAAAAAAAAAAACTAGGCAATCCGCTTGGTTACTTTGTTGAATGGGTTTCATGGGTGGATTGGAGTGGTCGGCAGTGGCTCGGTCGGCTGAGGGTTTAGTTCGTCTTGGACCCTGGAGTTGTCGTTTTTTGTGTACTGTTGAGAATTTTGTTTTGCGAGATGGCCTATCTGCAGAATGTTGCGCTCCTGGTCAAGGAGGAGTTGATTTTCGAATTGAGGTCGCGGGGTGTGACTCCGGAAGGGGATGTTTTGAATCTCCGGAGGTTGCTGCGGGAGCAGTTGTCCGCGGGTACGGCGGTGGATTGGTCTGACCTGCTGGAGGTTGGTGATGAGTTGGGGATTTGTAAACGGAAGGTGGAAGATTGGGAAGGGGTGTTAGAGGATTTGCAGTTGGAACCTCCAGTGGGTCGTGACCGGGCCTGCCGCCTTGCACGTTTGGGGCATCTGCTTGCCCGTTTAAGGCTGGTCAACCGGGCACCGGGGTTGGAACCATCGGATAGGGCGTGGATCTTGGAGAGTGTGTCTAGGCTGGATGAGATTTTTCAGGCACTCTCCGGTTCCACGACTCCTACGGGTCTGGGTCAGCGGCCTAATTTCACACTTTCTCCTAACGTGTCGAGGCCGCAGGCTGAGACAACGGCTTTCACTGTGCCTGAGGCTCCTTCTGAGCCTGCAGGCGTTTCGGTTGAGGTTGCTTGTGGTTCGGCTCCAGCTGCCGTTCCTTCTGCTTCGGCTCCTGTGGGTTCACCTGCTCTTCTGCAGCTGAGCTACCACAAGCTGCCTAACCCTCTCACGCCCATGATCCAGAATCTCCCTGTGATCGATGGGATGGATCCTGAGGAGCTTCTTAAGTTTCTGGTGGCCTTTCTCAGACTTAGTGAGATGCCCGGCATGCAGGCTGGGGACTTGCTTCGTCTGGTGTTCCCTTATTGCAGAGGTCCCGTTGGGGAGTTGCTGAGTTCTGTCTTGGCCAGTGATGCCTCGGTGGACTCGTTCCATCGAGAGTTACTTTCATCGTTTCTTCCCATTCGACTCAGGGAGAGGATGGTCATGGACAGATTTTATCGGTCGCAGGGTAGGGGCGAGTCTCTGGCAGCCTATGTCTCTTCAGTCAAGGAAGCTCGTCAAGCGTTGCGCCTCACCCTTTCTGAAGCTGACACCGTTCGTGTCATCCTGGATGGCATTTCTCCAGAAGAACGGTGCAGATTGGTTTTTGCTGGTGTTCCTTCTACTTTTCGGGAGCTGCATCAGCTGTGCATTGTTTCGCGCAGCGTGCAGTTCTCAGACCAGCAAGGGAGGGATTCTGAGAGTCATCGTGCTCTCCCCACCCGTCGACCGGCTATGTCTGTAGGTGTGAGTCAGCCAGTGGAGGGTCGTGGTTCTCGGCCTCCGGTTGTGTGCTTTGCTTGTGGCCAACCTGGTCACATTCGACGTGACTGTCCACGGTGCTCGAGGTCGTGGGGCGGGAAACGCTCAGCGCGGGGGGTTGCCTCCACAGTAGCTCCCCGCGTTGTTGCGACTGACCGTGGCCATTTGCCTCTGACACGTGCCCATAGCAGGAGTGTCGGGGATTTTTCGGGCCTTGCTGGCATGGCTTCCCTGGGACTTAGTGCGGTCACCTCGGTGTGTCCTGGCGTTTTTGTTTCTTTTGGTGGTACGGTGTGTCGAGCCCTTCTTGATTCTGGTTCGGCATGCAGTATCATCAGCCTTTCTCTTTTTGAGTCCCTTGACGCCTTAGGACTTGTCAGGCACACCGAGCCTTCTTCTATTACTTGCTGGACGGCATCCCAAACTCCTCTACCTATAATTCTAAAGGCGTTTTTCCATTTTAAAATCGAAGGATTTTCCTGGAGGTGGGGTTTTCTTGTTGCCAAGGACCTGGCGGTTTCTTGTATCCTAGGGGCAGACTTCATTTCCAAAAGTGGTATGGTGCTTGACCTCCAGAAGCGCCAGATATTTTTCAAGTTTAATCGGCGAGTTTTGGTGCCTCTAGTAGGTGATTCTGACTGCCCTCCTGCAGTCAGAGAGGTGGGTTGTGAGCCCGAACAACCCAAGGTGGATCCAGTTGGTCATCTCCCCCCTGAGCAGGCGGAGGCCATTAGGAGGCTGTGTTTGCGGTTTCCTGATGTGCTTACGGCTGAGCTTGGGGTCACTTCTCTTCTGGAGTATGAGATCCACCTCACCGATTCTCAGCCAGTTAGAAGTCATCCGTACAAACTTGCTCCCCCAAAGATGGAGGTTATGAGGGCTATAATTGAGGATCTTCTGAGCAAGGGTGTGATTGAACCGTCTCGTTCTGCTTATGCCAGTCCAGCTTTTCTTGTGCCCAAGCCTAATGGTAAGTCTAGGCTGGTGATGGATTATCGGAGGCTCAACGCTAAGGTCGCTATTGACTCGGTACCTCTGCCTGATTTGCATTCTGCGTTTGATTGGTTCGGTAAGGCTAAGTTTTTCAGTGTTTTCGATTTGAACCAGGCCTACCATCAGATTCCATTGAAGAAGGAATCACGGCCTATGACTAGCTTCTGTGTTCCCTGGAATCTTTACCAGTTCACTAGGGTTCCTATGGGTCTTGCTGTGGGTGCCCAGACTCTTACTCGTCTGCTTGATTCCATCTTCCATGATGTGAAGTTCAAGTTTGTTTTCAATTACCTGGACGATCTTCTTGTCTACAGTGAGACTTTCGGGGAACACATGCAACATCTGGAGGAAGTTCTTAGTCGCCTCAAATCAGCTGGCCTTACCGTCAATCCAGAGAAAGTCACTTTTGCTCGTCCTGAGATTTCTTTTCTGGGTCATCTTATCTCTTCTCGAGGCGTCCTGCATAGATCCTGCGAGGACCCAGGGCATTCGGGATTTTCCTCCTCCCAGAGATGCCAAGGGGATTGCCCGTTTTGTGGGGATGGTGAATTTTTACCGTCGCTTCATCCCTAACGTGGCCGAGCTTGCTGCCCCGTTGAACGAGCTGCGAAAGAAGGGTGTCCCTTTTGTGTGGGGCCAAGCTCAGCAGACTGCCTTTGATGCTCTCAAGGAGGCTATCATGCAACCTCCTGTCCTGCGTATGCCTGATTTCAGCAGAGAATTTGTTCTTCAGACTGATGCCTCCTCCTCCGCCATTGCTGCTGTTCTTTCTCAGGAGTTTGATGGGGTCAGGCAGCCCATCGCCTTTGCTTCGAGGACGTTGTCTCACCAGGAAAGGAAAGCTTCTTCCATCTATGAGTTAGAGTGTCTGGCTGTTGTCTTTGGTACGGACAAGTTTCGGCGTTTCTTGGAACACGCTGAGTTCTTGCTGGAGACAGACAATCAGGCACTGTCTTGGCTTCTTGCCCATCCCAGACAGCTTGGGAAAATTGGTCGCTGGGTGGTCAAAATTTCTGCTTTCAAGTTCCGAGTCCAACATCTTAGGGGTACCCAGAATGTCATCGCGGATGCTCTTTCCCGCATGTATCATGAACCCAGTGATCCACCGACTGAGGCTGTTGCTCAGTGTGAAGCTGTTCTTCTGGATTTTCCTCTGGCTTTTGACGACCTACTGTCCCATCAACAGAAAGATCCCGAGCTGTCAGTCATCTTAGGTGAGCTTCAAGAGGGAGGTGCCCACCCTCCCTATTTTCTGTCCAAAGGGGTACTCTGTTGCCGTCCTCGACAGAGGGGTGAACCCCGTGTAGTGCTGCCTAGTCATCTAGTACCGATGGTCTTTCAGTATTATCACTCTTCTCTTGTGGGCGGTCATCTTGGCATTCATAAGACCATCGCTAAGATTCGTAGGTACTTCATCTGGAAGGGCATGGACCGGGATGTTGCTGGCAGAGTGCGGGCTTGTCACCTGTGCTCTCTCAGCAAGCCTAGTCAGAATGCAAGGTTAGGGTTGTTATCTTCTGAGGTGGCCGAGCGTCCTTTTGAGAAGGTGTTCATCGACTACGTGGGTCCTTTTCCCCGTAGCAAGTCAGGTAACTCCTACCTACTTGTTTGTGTGGATGCTTTCTCGAAGTTCGTTTGGCTTTTCCCACTTCGGAGTGCCACGGCTAAGCTCACCATCCGTGCTCTCCAGTCCCAACTCTTCCAGCACTTTGGTGTGCCTTCCACTCTTGTGTCCGACAACGGTAGCCAGTTTACCTCCCATGAGTTTCGTAGGTTCTGTTTTGGCAATGGTATCAGGCATGTGACTACCTCTCCTTATTACCCACAGCCTTCTCATAGCAGAGCGGTTCAACCGCAATCTTCGGTCTGCCCTTATTACTTTCCATGCTGAGAAGCAGAACACCTGGGATGAGAGTCTCTCTTGGCTCCAGCTTGCTTTTAATTCTTCCAAGCATGAGAGTCACAATGCCACTCCCTTCGAGATTCTACATGGCTACCCTCCTAACAACCCTTTGTCCAACTTGTGGAGGTTAGAGGATCTTCTACCTACGCCAGGTGCCACTGACGTAGTGTCCACGTGGCGGGCTGCTCGGCGCAACCTGCTACGTGCTAGAGAGAGAGTAAGGAGGAGGTATGATAAGGGTCGTACTCCTAACCCTTTTCAGGTTGGAGATCTGGTTCTTTGTCAGGCTCACCCGGTCAGTTCGGCCGCGGAACGAAGAGCTGCAAAGTTGTGCTATCGGTGGTCTGGTCCCCACCGCATCGACAGGTTTTTGTCACCGGTGACTGCTCTGCTGGTTGATCCCCAGTCAGGCAGGGTGTTTAGGAAAGCCCATGTGTCCCAACTTAAGGCTTTCCGGGGAACGGTTGGTCCAGGAGTTGGTGTTCCTGGGGGTTTCTTGGGGCAAAGAGATTGATCACCTCTGCGCCCTAGGTGGCTGTTCTGAGAGAGTCTTCTTTCTCTCTTTTCTTGTCGGGCCCGACAGTCAGGGTAGTTTGTTCCCTGTTCGAGGGGTTTCCCCTCTTAGTTTCTCTTGGACGTCCTTGGAGCACCACTCTTTGGAGGTCTTCGTCTTCTTTTGGTTCCCTGAGGTACCGAGTTTGCTCCCCTGCCTGGGTGTGTTGAGGTTTGCAGAGGGAGGTTGTACCGGGTCTTGGACCGGTACAGTTTCGTTTTTTCGTTGTTGTCTGCCAGGCTGCCTGAGTTTCGCTTTTGCCTTGCGTTTCGTGTACTTGGTGGCCGTTGGCCCAGTTCCGTTTCGTTCCGTGTTCCAGCAGCTTCGGTCAGGTTGGCCTGGCTGTTCAGTTGTCTTGTGCTGCCTGCAGAATTACGTTATGACCAGCTAGACACACTAAAACTCCAGGGTCCTCGAGTGGGACTTTCAGCCCTCAGCCTGCCGTCCGGGGGAATTTCGATCTTCTGCACTGCTCGCCTGGCCTGAGGACCATGCTGGAGCCTGGTTTCGCCCGCTACCCTCTCTACAGCTCTGGGTATAATTCTTCAGTCCTCAGGTCAGTGTGTTCTTTTTTGTTCCCGGCGGCTGAGCTGGGGGTTTTGATGTGGATTTTTAATTTATAAAAAGAAAAACAGAAAAGAAAAGGGCAGTGAAATATAAGAAAAAAGAAGAAAAAAAAAATCTGTGGAACTTTATGTGGCCTAGGCCTAAAACCCAGAAAAGTGATTTTTGCAACACAGCCATGGGGACTTAATTTTTTTTTATTAAAGAGGGAAAAACTTTTAAAATACCCAAAGATTTTTTTTTGATGTTAATATTTATTTATATCTATATTTATTGTTATTTAGTTTACTTAGTATTTGGTTGTTATATTTTTTTTAGATTTTATATTGGTTAGGTCCCCATTGTTAAGTTATGTTATTTATTTATTTAAATGTTTAGGCCTAGTGATCGTTATTTATTTTTGTTGTTGTTAATTGTATTATAGATGTCTTGAAGTGCATTTTTACTCGAACGGTACCGTGTTAGATTTTCTTTTTAATTGTTTAATTTTTTAAACTTTCACCAAAAGGGGATTATTGTTCTTTTGCTTAACTTTTAATTCGGAGCTGCCCAGGGATTCCGGCTTACTCCCTGGCCCGGTGGACTCAAGGGATTCGGGCTAAATTGCCGGTTTAAATGTTGTGATCCAAAAGTTTTCTAAATTTTCACTTTTATTTGGGGCTTAATATTTTCTTACGTTTTGGGGTGTCTCAGGCTAAACTGCAGATAGGCCATACACCCTGTAGTTGATTAATTGTTAAATTTTGGTATTTGTAGAGTTTGTGGTATTTATAGCGTTTGTTATTATTGTGTAGTATCTTGGTAATTTTAGTGTGTTGTTATTTATTTAAGTGAGAATTTATATTGTGGCTTTCTGTTTTTTATGTTGTGGCCTTCTGCCTGCCAGTTTGTTTTCTTAATAATAAATTAGTTTCGCTCAGCTGCCGAGTTTTATTTTGGACCCTCCAACTGCCACCCGTGATCCCATCGCTTTACTCGTTTTGAGCCATCCCCCAGTTGGCACGCTTCCCAGCTTTGGTGGGGGGATGGGTCTCAACGCTTGAAAATGGGAAAAAGGGTTTTTAATTCTTTGGACCGTGGGAATATAATGATCAGCCCCAGTTACCCTTTGTATACGAGTTATGCCAAAGAGAAGTTTGTTTAGTTGATAGCCTTGCTTTGTTTCTTTTCTTTGTTTTATTTTAAGTACATTTTATTATCCGTAAAATAATATAATTCTTAAGTATTGACGAGAATTGTCTCGTAAATGAGAGCGTGTAACTTGGAAGAACGCTGCTAAATAAAGACATTATTGTTTTATTCATACGCCTACGAATTTAAAATAAGTAAAAATTAGTCAATCAACTTATATTATTTAACTGTCTGAATTTGAGATACGACGGATTTCAAGAAAGGAGCAGTATACTTTATGTTCCAACATAATGAAGCATAATTTGTAATTAATTTAATGTGATGGAACATTGAGTTTTGTATGATGTATTAAATGATAAGGCGAATAACATTTGAAACTACAACAAAAATCAATTTTTCAATACCGTACAGTGGGGCTACTTGAACCTTGAGGGGTTACTTGAACTCAATACGAAAACAATATTTAAATCTGTATTAGGTCTAAAATACTGAACGTGCGGACGTGATTCATCATTTCCACAACAGTTAGCAGCACTAGCCGTCAGAAATAGGCGACGGACGGTGTTTTACTCTTCCCTCCAATTTCTGATTGAGGTTATGTTATAGTCCTGTAAAAAAGTGAGTTTTTGTGACCTGCAAATTTCTACATCTACGTTAGTACTTACAACATATACACGCAGGGTAATTACTATTCCACATAATAAATATGTTTTTTTAAGAAAATAGCATACGTTCGAAAAAGATATCTAGCTATATACAACTGTAAAATATGTAACTTATAAGTTGCGTGCTGATAACCTTGAAATGGGGCTACTTGAACTCGGGTTCAAGTAGCCCCCAACCACCATAATAGTTGTAGTTAGGTACATAGGCCGCTCGACGTCGCCTACTTTAGGCCACTGAAGTCGAAGTGGAGGGATATCCTAACCAAGTGGAAACAGTCTGAAGCTGGAAGAAGAGTTGCATCTCTTCCAAAAGACCAGTTCCCCATGCTACTAAGAACTGTATTGGATGAAATTGCACCAAACATTGAAAACAACCTCAAAGCAGGCTTTAAGAAAGCTGGCATTTATCCCGCAAGTAAAGATATAATTTTATCTCGATTGCCAAAACAAGACAGATCTCTAAACCTTGATCTAGTTGGGGATTTTTTCTTGACTCATCTTGAGCAGAAGAGACTTGACTTCGTAAAACCACAAGCTAGAAAGAAAAAAGTCCAAGTTGCACCTGCTAAAAGCATCACTGCAAATGACATTGAGTCCAAAAAAACAGCAGCTTCCACATCAGATGTCAATCCGACAAAAGGAAGAAAGAGAATCAAAGCAGCTGCTGAGAAAAAAGGACCTCCTAAGAAAATTCTTAAGAAAAAAGAGTTTGATGAATCTACATCAGAAGATGACAATGCTTACAGCATCCAGGATTCTGGAAACAGTGACTTTGTTTTATCTGAGGATTCTGAGGATGAAATTTTGGCTCCCACTGTTCAACGTACTCCAACTAATTCAAAAAACGTAGCATCGGATCCACTCCCTCGTAATCTTGCAGTAGACAAAAAAGAGGATGAAGGTGAAGTCGCAATAAAAAGTTCTATTAAGGAGGGTAATTTTGTATTAGTAGCGTGGAACAATTTCTTATTTCCAGGCATGATAACGAGCTTCGATGATGAGGGTGCAGTTGTAGACTGTATAGAAAGAACTCTTAAAGGGTGGAAATGGCCTGCAAAAAATACATTCTTCACTACAAGTGGTCAGATATCAAAAGAAAATCGATCCTCCAAAACTTAAGAAAAGGGGAATCTTTTTAGTCCGTATATAAATCTAACATTTAAACATCTGTATCAATGAACTGAGACTAGTTATAAGTAAACGTATGTTTAACTATATTAAGTTGTTGACTCAGTCTTTGTGATGTTTTAAAGCGTAGATTTTCGAATAATTTTTTAAATATATAAATATTTCTGGCCTCTGATATGTATCTATTGAGTTTTATTTCAATATCCTATGTCTTACTTGAGCCCACCACCTTTTTATATTGGTTTATCACTGTAAATACTATTTGGGTCCAAGTAGCCTCAATCAAGGGGTTACTTGAATTTTCAAAAATAATTTAAAAATAAATTTAACGAATATTTCTATAGTATAAAGGCATAAGGTGATATTAAAATACCTTAAAAGTGGTAAAAACTTGATTATAAACACAAATTATAGATTTAAGTAATCATTTAGACTGGAGTTACAGAAAAAACACTATTTTTGGGTCCAAGTAGCCCCGATCTACGGTACTTAATGACATGTGTGGTACATACATAGGTATGTAATATAGTAAAGAAAACTGTATAAAAAGTAGAATATATCATTTTTTTTATTTAAAGTTATAACTCTACCAGACCAAGATATTCAGGTTTTCTAGGTTCCTTGAAACGAACATAAGCTAAATAAAACCACTTATTGTGCTTGGTCCAATCAATAGTAAAAACTACAAATCTTTTAGCCATTTTATTGAAATATGGTCTTATAAAGTCGAACTTATTTGAAACGGATTTTTAATTCTCTAAAGCATATATAAGTTTGGAGATTTTTCAACGTAAACATCTTTAGCTATTTATCAGTGGTCTCAAAACAACTTTGGCAGGAACGACAATTTATTTATAAATTGTGTCAATGAGCAATAACTAATGTCCACTTCAGCACACTTTAAAAAAACGTTATTAGCCATTTCAAATTAGTAAGTGTGAACGATTTATTTTACGCGTAAAAACCATCAGGTCGGGATTCGAACCTTGGACTTTGCGAACCCTTAATCTGAAAATTTACCACAGAGCCACCACGATGGTAATTTTTTTAGTTAATAATGCATAAAAGGGCATTTTCTACATATTTTAAAGTTAGCTTAAGTTGTGTTATTTATTTCATGTTATTGTTAGTATGTAAAGAGCAAACAATTCAGTTGAATTATTAGATTTAGCGGTTTAAAAATAATGAAATCGACAGGCCAAAAATGGCCAAGTTCCGCGACACCATAAGCAGTACTACCTCCAGCTGTTTAATCCACAATAGTCCGCCAGCGTTGTCGCAGTCTCTAATTAAAACCACCCTGACAAATTGAGTGTTGTTACCAGTGCATGTGTTTGTACAAGGGGGACCGGGGGGGGGGGTTGATGACTCTACAGCCCCAGTCAAGCACTATTACGTTGATGAAACTTCTATAACAGCTGTCTACGATACTTGACCTACATAAGTTCGGCCCTTCTTAGAACAGCTGATTTATTACGACAACGCTAAGCTAGCGGAAATAATTTAGTTTCACTCAAACTTACTAGCAGCCAAAGAGATTGTTATTTTTCTATCCGTCATTAAGACACCGATCCTCATAATTTGGATTGTTAATGAGTGTAGTCTTTGTTACTATCCAAATTCACCTGATCCGTTGAAAGGAATTTTCTGATATATAACACGTGAAGCCGGGTTTTTTCAACATAATTCTTTCCTTATTTCTTGACCTAGGTGACACCTAGTTTTTTTATTTTATTTTTTTCATGGATGGATAATCATCTAGTCCAGTGTTTAGATCTCATCCCTACAAAACATTTGTATACCTGGCCAGCACCCAACACCGACAAGCCATATTTCTCCAGTAGCAGGACGATCGATATAAAACTAATGGATTGCTTATTCAAGAACAGAAAAAGGTCGAAATATTAATTACCTGATTTAATTATCATTTTAATGTACATTTACCTTTAAGTTATTCATTTTACTCGCCAATTCTGCTTGTCCAAATTCATTGACTCCCACGCTCCCACTCACACACGTGCGAATAATGATCATAACTGTAAAACCCTTACAGAGCAATGTACTATACATTTTTAGGGAGATATAACAGTATTATAGTTTGTCTCACTTCAACTTAATGTAAAATATAATTTTAAAAAAATATTGAAAATAGTGTTTTGAAAAATTTAGTAGGTGAGGAATTTTTTTACTTTTTTAACAGGGGTATTCGTCAGGGACGAAGTTGTAGGTTAGGAATTCAAATTATGTAATCAGTTAGGTTATTTGTAAAATATGGTCCAGGCTCTATAAAATTTAAAAGTAAAACTTAAAACTCGACACTTATAGGGAAGTAAACTTACTCGGAATGTTGTGTGTTTGAAAGAATTATGGCATAAAAATCAGCTGATGTATCGTAAAGTACCTTTTCGTAGTCCTATCACAATTAATTAGAGAACCTTTCTGAGGATGTTGTTTTTAAATCTTGTTAAAAATAGTAGCTTTATATCATCGACTGTTTTTAACGCCAAAACAATTGTTTAAAAATGCCAAGCGGTTATGAGTGGACTGTAATTCTATAAACGATAATCTCTAGGAAGGATAGGAATACAGATCAGATGTTTCACGATATTAGTTACTGTCGTATTAGTTATAGAAAAATAATAGTTAAAAATATCTAATATTAAATATTACTTATATTTATCTCCATATCACACTGATTTAATAAGGTCAGCAACAATTGTATTTCTAGTCTTGCTGTACTTGTAATGTTAGAATGTTTTAATATAAGTGATTTATAAAATTTATTATTTGCATAAACTAAGATACACATTTTGATCAAATAAGGGAAAAATAATATTTGTTTAAAGTATTTGATAATATTTCACCTAATTAGGTTAATTAAGAAAAAAAACTAAAAATAATTGCAGTAATAACGTATAAAAAACTATAAAACAACAAATAATTACACTTAATTTAATCTAAATATTAGAATTGTTGAAATGGTCGTATAGCTGTGACATTGATCAGAAAACGTGTTTGGATATTAACCTATATTTCAGTAAAAATTAACTTCTGTTTCCATTCACACTAATATTAACATATCAGGAACAGCGAGGACTAATTTCTAGTAGCATTGCGCTAGAAGACCAGCCAGCAGTCAGCACCAGTGAATAATATCAGGAATACATAAATATTAATATTAGTCTGGATCACATATTAGTTACTCTGTGTATTAGTTACATTTCTGCATCTGATACGAAAAGTTAATACTAATATATTCAGCCATCTCTAAGGAAGGGCATCACTAAGAATTTCTGTCCTGCAATTCAACGTCTAAAAGTAGCGCCCCCAATTCATTAAAAACCAGAGTATTGTTGTATTGGTAAAGGTTGACAGCTGTCATATGCAAGGGATGTGCTACACGGCTTAACCGAATAATTATCTTCAGTCCTTCCTTGCGTAGATTTCCTTTAATTTTTAATTTTTTTTTAATTGAAAACCGTTATATGTTGCTTTTTTATGAGGATTGAGTACGGTTTTATTCACTTCCGAATAAAACTGTACTCAATCCTCAGTTTAAATCTTATAGTTATTTAGTTAATTAATCGTTAGTATTTAAAAAGAAAAAATAGGCTATATCAAATCACAAATATTTTTAAATTTGCTATATTACAGGTTTACTTGGAATATGGTATTGGTTAGCATATATACAGTATTTTTAGCTGAACCATGACTGTTATTGAAATGTAATACATAATTAGCTGGCTATAGTACAATCTTAACACAACTGTTTGAACGTAAAATAAAGTTAAAGATCGTCTTATTTAACCAGGTGAAGTTAACCTGGGGACCAACGACTTCCGACAAGTTAATGGTGACTTCCGAACCGGGGCAGGTGGGCTGCATGCAAGGACGGGAGCGCTCAGACGGTCACCCATCCAAGGGACAGCCACGTTCGATATTGCTTGATTCCGTTATCTTGCGATAACGTCGGAACCCTCCGGTCACAGCCACTGGTATGTACATAGGTAGTTTAAACAAAACAACAGTCTTAGGAAATATATGATAAGCATATAATACATTTAAATATTTGTCAGTGATGCAAGTAACAAGATAACTAGACTCTAGTTTAACACAATAACTAAGACAATTTATATTTGAGTCACTAATATCTGACCGTCCGTCTTCCTCTTGGTCATAAAACAACTCATAATAAGGAGGTCATATGTCGGACCACTAGTACCAGTCCGGGTGTCCGAACAGTTGCGGACACGTCATTATAGCGGACAACCGCGGATACTAGGAATTACTGCTGCCTGACAAAGGGCTTGAAAGGTCTGCAAATATTTCAGTACTGCATAATTGTGGACACTAGTGTGCTGCTGCGTTTTTTTAAGTTGATTGAATCAAATGGGACTATTTATTTTCTATTTCATAAGATAAAAAAGACAAATTAATGATTTGACTTCTTTAAAATGTAAAATTTACCCGTATAAATATATAGTTGTTTTTACAGAACTAACAATCAAGCCAAATGCTCTACTGATATTTCATCAGGTTGAGATAAAACAGGCGAATGTATGTATATTTACATTTCATATACACTTAATTACAGTTCCGTTTTAAAAAAATGTGTTAAAAAAACCTTGAAACGCACTGTATTTTTCATAACGTAAGTTATATACGTATATGGGTGGGTCAATACTACAGTACGTGTATGGGAGGTGGGTCAGTACCACTGTAAGTCTATGGATAGGCGGGTGAGTCTGTACTACCGTACGTGTATGGGAGGTGGGTCAGTACCACTTGACCCACACATCACTATACGTGTATGGGTGAGTCAATACCACGGTATGCGTATGAGTGGATGGGTGGTTCAGTACCACTGTATGCATGTGAGTGGATGGGTGGTTCAGTACCACTGTATGTCTATGGGTGGGTCAATTCCACTGTAAGTGTATGAAATGAAATGAAATGAAAAATGGCTTTATTGGAGGTGAAGTTATGACTACAGAGTCCTCTCTACCACTTAATCTCAGATAAATAAATACAATTTGAGATAGATAACGTAAAATTATATTAAACTCTACGTAATGCAATACAAAACTATTTTATATACAAATAAACAAAAGTAAAAGATTAACTAATCTAATAAAGCTAATCAATACAAAAGAAATTGGCACTAACTATTCAAAATTAATAGTAAAATTAAAAAGAAAGAAAGGAAAAACACTTTAAAGACACTATCACCCATTCATACCTTACTCACACCCCACATAGCCCCCGCAAACCATCAGCCCACCACCACTACAGATCCCGCATCAAATGTCCTTTAACTTCCACCCCGAACGAGGGTAACCTTCGATTATTTTGATGCTGTCAGGAAGCGCATTCCAAAGGCGACAAGCTGTTACAGCGAAAGATTTGTTATATAAAGTAGTACGATGTACAGGGACTGATAATATTGATGCCCCCTGATGAGTATTTCTAGAACTTATGTTGTTCATGAGCCTGAAACGCTCGAACAAGTAACTGGGATCTTTTGTATGGATGGGCGGATGGGTCAGTACGGTGTCAGTTACGGACACAGTCTATTGCGCACACATCATTATAGCGGAAAATTGCGGAAACTATACATATATATGCATTCATTATTAATTTCTTATACATTAATTTAAAAAGTCATATTGTAATGAAATAATTTAAACCATTTTTAAATTTATTTTGGCGTTTTTGAAATCAAAAGACATATTTAATGGTGGGCTGCCCAGATTCACGCGGAAGCTCCCGGCAATGAAAATCCAAAGCTTACAGAATTCTTGGACTCCTTCGTAGTTATGTGGATGGAAATAACCCAACTCCCATCGCAATGTGAAATTGCTACGAAAAATACACCGTACAACAGATGCAGTCGAAGGTTGGCGCAATAATATAAACTCAGTCATTTGGTAACCCTCATCCAAGAATTTTTGTGGAATGCTTGAGGAAAGAAGCTGAACACACAAATTGCATGTACATGAAAATCATCTAGCTTAATCTAGAAGGCAAAGAGAAGAAGAAGGAGTACATGACACTTGACAAAGGATTGATGAAACACTAGAAGTTTATAAAGAAACAAAGAATATTAAATCCTGGTTTTAAAATCCATGTCGCATAAAATGGAGTAAAGTACAGTCTGAAAATTTCATCTGACACAACACTTTGAGTGTTACAAATATGTATAAATGTACTGACCAAGCCTAACTGAGCTTTGTAAAAATTTAAAACTATTAATGGGGGGCCTGATTAAAAAAAGATAGTACTGTATATAGTAGCTATAAGACTGACATTCCATATTCAGAGTTGTTAAATATTTTTAATATCGTTAAAGCTCTGCAGAAGACGGGAATTATCAGCACTCCTTTATCTTCATAAATTAGGGAACGGTAACCTGGATGATAAGGAGTCCATTGTAGCAATTGGACTTCACCGTCCGGGGCCCAACTCTCGTGACTACGTACACGTTTCTCCAGAACAAACCTTGGTTATCAATCTCCCCTTAAATACAATGTCCAGACTTCATATGATACACTCAAATTCAATAGACATTTTCAATTCCTCCTTTGGTACTTACAGATCCAGATTGATAACAAATTTTAGATAAGGAAAGTTACACAATTTAATAACTAATTATTATTTATCACTTGTTTAATTAATGTAATGCCTGCTACAATTTAATTGTTTACAACTTTTCAGATTTATTTATATTTATGTTCTTTTTTAATATGATTATATTTGTTTATATATACTATTCAGGTAATCAACGTTATTTTAGTTATTTTTCGAGTCTCAATTTGTTATTGTTGTTATATTCAAAGTTTTATTTGTTGTTATAACTTTAGTTTGTTTACATATTGTTACTGTTATATGCTGTATTGTATTTATTATTATATTTATTACAATGTTTCCTTTTTTTATTGTTATATGGTGTCGTGTATTTATTGCAATTAATTTTTAAGCATGAACTTTTTAACACACTCAACTTATATGTCTGTGATACACCCAATGGATGAACTTAATTTTTTACTCTCAATTTGCATGTAATAACATGGGCATGTACTTTTTTCATTAATGCTACATTATAATTGCCTAACGCTGTTATGTAGCATTCCAAATATGTAATAAATAATAAGAAAACAATGACGAAGCCTTACTTAAGGTAATTTTAAACATTCCAAAATGATATTAAAACATTAAATAATAGTAGAATATCATTTTGAAAGTCCAAATCCTATGTAAAGTGTGATATAAACCAGTCTTAAAAACTTAAGCGTATTGCAGATTTTTTAATTCTAGGACAGTTCACATGGGTTAGATTACTTCATTCTTCTTAAACCTCCTACCCTATCAATGCGGCTTTAGTCTGTAGTATTGAAATATTAGCAGAGACCTGTCGAACCCTTGTCAGTTAGCAGTGATCCCTAGTGTCCGCAATTGTCCGCTTTAATAATGTGTACGCAGTAGGCCGGTATTCCCAAACCACCCGTCTTACTCCTGATCTCAAAGTCATAAATCAATAATTCATAATTGAGGGCATTAGAATCAAAAGAGCGTATCTCCACATTTGGTCAAATATCATGCTATTATTGTTTCTGATTGAATGGACGATGCTACAACGCCAGAAAATTTCAAAAATATATAAATCCCATAGATTTTAAAGGTTGAAATTTACAGTTAGTAATAGAGAAAGGTATATCCATCACTAGTTATATTCAAAACAAGTATATCCATTTCAACCAATCACAAGCATTGCCTAGGTCACGTGGTTTGCAATGCTATCTGGCATCTGTCACCGCTCAGTACTGCCGTCAGGGTTATGTTTGTTATTGAGTTTAGTGTGCATTTTTGTGATGATAACATTTTATTGCTATAGGGTGTAATAATATGGAAGATAGTATATCTTTGAACCCGTTGGTTGAACAATGGATGGGAAATTCTACTCTAAACAATTTTAAAGAAATTTTAAGGCAACCAAGAATGGTGCAGGAAAACACAAGTGAAGAGGAGGAACCCGTATGCGTAGAACAAATAACTAAGTCAGAATAACTTATAATTTGAAAGATTAAACACTGTTTAATGATAAATAACGTATTCCCCTGTTATATTTAAAATAAATACAATGTTATTGTTTGATTAGTCTAACTTTAATCTGCTGTGAAGCGCAATATAATAATAACAATTAAAACATTACAAATAAACGCTGATTTTTATTAAAATATAACCTAAATGAATGAAGCAGTGATTTTTATAATTTTGTGGTCAAAATTAAGGAATAAAATTATTATTTGCATAATCTGACGAATGTTTTAATGTGCTTGTATTTCATAAGTAAAAAAATTATATCATCTATTTACAAACAAAAGAAGATATATCCAGCATTTGGAATCAAAAAAAGGTATCTCCAGTTTTTTCATAATTTTTCTCAAAGCTAATCTAAAAATATATAGTTTTTATTTCAATAATGGTGTATGTATATCTTTATCTTAATTTAGAAGAAGATTCTAACTCCTTAACACTTATGGTTATTGCGCTAAAATTGTTGCTCCCCTGTAAAATTTGCCAGACCGGAGATACTCCCTTTTGATTCTAGTACTCTCAATTAGGGAGTTAGTTTAAGGGTTCCACGCTTAGTGGTGGGGGAAGTTGTTTTGAGTAGGGGGGTCAAACGGGACAAAAGGGAGGGGAGGAGTCTGGGGGGCCCAGCCCCCAGGGGTAGAAGTTTTGAGAAGTAAAACTCGCGGAATTCATATTTTACACTAACCTAGCACTTAAACTTAGCTTAGAAAGGTAGTATATTCTATGGTAATATTTTAAATACTAGAAACAATATGAGGTAGTTTTTATTTTATATCTTCTTGTAGATTGAAGATCATCTTAACAGTCTAACAGAATAAATAATAATAACCCAATAGTCTAAACCTAACTACATTGCCGGAGTAGTACTAATAACTGCCAGGAAACAAAGTAAATGGAATTGTAAAATTATTCGCCGATATTAGTTGAAATTATCGGAATTACATACCAATATTCAAAACATTTATTTTATGTTAATCTCAGTAGGCCTATAACAAAACATCGGTCAGTTTTGTCATCCACCTTTTCAGTATGTTTTGATTTCGTTGATACTTCAGCTACTTGAAAAACATTTAACTAATATATTGTGGTACTGTTATAAACAAATATTAGGGCAGAATAGGGTTAAATATTAATGTACAAGAAGTCCTGCATTAATATAAAGTCTAACTGTTCATAAATTAAAAATGTTGTACAATTGGTAAGATAAGCTATAAGTAGGAATAAGTATCTACTACCGGTATTTAAAAACTAACTATCACAAGATTAGTCTTAAAATTTCTGGACCAGTTAAGATTCGCTTTTTAAAGTTGGTACTACGTAACCTAGATGATTAATTTTTTATATAGATGAGAATTTTAATTGGGTTAAATGTATATTAAATTAGCCAGCCACTTCAAAATTGAAATGTTTTCATTGATTAAGATGTGATGGCAAATTTAATCTGTTTTACCTTTGTTCATAATTATTAGTAATCAATATTTCTTCTATGACCCCCCCTGACCCTTTCCTACAGTTCTAGGGGGTCAGCTGACCCCTCCCATCCGACCGCCAGGTTCCGCCGCCACTGTCCATGCTATCTGCGGCTCGCCCACTTGCGGCACTAATAAATTAAACCAGGGTTATTGTTGTATTGGTAAAAGTTGACAGATGTCACTTACAAGGGATGTTCCACTTGCAGCCCGCTGAAGATGAACCTAATAATTGAATTCAACCCTGGCAGTAACCCTGATTAGCTTAGGTAGCAGCCGTGGTTATCATGGCGGCACTTGTGATCCTCTCGGGTATCATATGTGATCAGTTTGGGTAGCCATCTGCTAGGGAAGCCAACCGAGATTATCTTGAGTAGCAGTTGGTGTTTGAACCAGTAAGGGGTTTGGGGGCGAAGCGAGTTGAAAGACTACAGCTGTATGTAAGGACGACAAAACGAGTTATACGTGCCTAGAATATATCATTTATGCCAATATATTTTTAGCTAAACCACTGAAATTTAATAATGAATTTCTTCAATATGGTACAATATAAACATTAATGATTATAAGTTTGTCCCACAGTAAACGGCCTGTAATATAAATAACTAAAAAACACAAACCACTAATTAATTCAATGTTTCAATTCTTGTCAACTCTTAATCTTTCTGTTGGACTTACGGCAATTATTAGAAGTAATTCCTGCCATTGTAATGCGAAGATTTGGATAAGCTTGTTTGTATTTGAACATCCAGTAACTCATAACTTATGATGGAATAATTTCGAACAATATAAAAGAATGACAATAATCTTGGTAAACATAAAAAAATCAAATTTTTACTAATAATCTATTTGTTAACGATAGAGATTTCCTTTCATCAGATCAGGAGGTTTTTTACTATAGCGAACACTAAATACATAAATACATTAATCTGAGATATACAAATTTCAATTTATAGTTAACAGATAACTCCGAAAAATTAAGTCTGGGCCGCAAGTGGGAGTCCATCCGTCTTCCCCGTGATCCAAAAGTCATAAAGAAACCAATAATTGGGGGGTCAGTTCAAATCGTGCCGCAAATGTTCGTTTTGCAGGCCGCAAATAGGCGCACGCCAGTAACCTAGTCGGGCTACTAGTAGCAGTCCTCCCGATTCCTTAGTCATAAATAAACTGATAATTAGGGGGTCACTTTAATTGGATCCATGTTATTTGCGGCTCTCCCACTTGCGGCACTCCTAATAAATTAAACCAGGGCTATTGTTGTTTTGGTAAAGGTCGACATCTGCCACTTGCGGCCACTGAAGATTGACCTAATAATTACATCCAAATCTTCCTTGGCAGTAGATAACTATTTTATTAGTATACCTTACAGCTACCACATGCACGGAAAACTGTTAACGCTTGAAGAATGTATCATCACTGTTTGGGATCATCAATGCAAACCGGACATGGTGCAAGGGAAGTGAAGGCACGAGTGTCTTCTGCCAATAAAAGAGCTAGTATATCTTGTGCTATATCTAGTATAACTAATGAAGAAGTCGGTTTATTGTAGGACAACTGTCTTCAATTTGTGTAAGACATACCCAATAATCACAGAAATATTTAAAATCATTGTGTTTTCCTCTCTTTATTTTACCAATAATAATAGCTCCTACCAGAGTGACCGATAGGTTTTGTTTAGAATTATATAAGATTAAAGACAATTTGTTATAATTAATAGTTTAGTTAAGGTTACAGAGATTCTCTTTCATAAACTCAAGAGACACAACATTTGTTTGATTTTAATCAAAACTAAATGTAATACCTATTGTAGCTGCATGTATAGAATAGTAGACAAACAAATGATCGTTCATTTTATAATAGTTTTAGAAATGAGCCGTACTCAAATAGGACAACAGAATAAAAATTACGTGGCTAGAATATAGCATTGTTGCCAATATATTTTTATCTAAACCACTAAAATGTTATTTTGAATTTCTTGGATATTGTACAATATAAACATTGCAATAACAATAACTTTGTTTGTGTATATAAATAAACAAGGCACGGGAAACAGCTTGTAATATAAATAACTATAAAATAAAAACCACTTACAAACTCAATTCTTAAATTCTTGTCATCTTTCTGAGGGCCTTTATGATGTTATTTCAAGGAATGCCTGTCATTAAAATACGAATATTTCCATAAGTTTGTTTAAACTTCAACATCCATTAACTTATGAATGATGTTGGAATAAGTTCGAGCCATGTAAGATAAACATTATTATCTTAGTAAATATTACTAAAACAAATGTATTTAATGTTCATTTGTCAACATCACAGAGATTCCCTTACATCACACCAAGACATTTTGTTTGTTTTTAACGACAACCAACGCTAAATACATAAATACATACGCTAAATCTTATAATTACGAGTTTCAATTTATACTTAGTTAACACAATAACTAAAAAACCTATCACTGGCCCGTAGGTGGTAGTCCGTCCGGCTTCCCTCTGATCCCAAAATCATAAATTAAGCAAGCGTTTTGGGGGTCAGTTCAAATCGCACAGCAAATGTCAGAAAAAATCCGGTTTGCCGCAAGTGGGCAGGCCGCAAATAACAAGCGCACACCACTTTAATTCGGCCGCTCATGGCAGGATGACAAATGGCAGCACATCCTTTTCGCAGAAATATCTTAACTACGCAAAGTTGAGGAATATTATCAGTCTAAAATTGAATATTATTTCGGATTGTTAAATTAATAAACATCATCTCTCTATTTCGGATCATACAGAAATCAGCTGCGTTATTGGCCCCAGGAATGACAATGATATTAACTTATATCAGTTGAGAGGTTTAGAAGGTTTGAGTATTGAAAGGCAGTCCCTACATAATGATTATCAAAGATAAACATTTTTTAAATGTCCTAATATGTAACAAGTCGTTAAAATTTGACGGGATATGTTGCTGACATTTTGGCAGACATTTTGAAACGGCTTCGTACCATTCTAAAATTACTAAAAATATTCTAAAATTCTATTCCCTGTGAATGATGGGAGGAGTAAAATAAAAAATGTACTAATCTTAGACATTAAAGACAAAAACACTGACCACAAATCACTGAAAGAGTTGCAAGAAAAATAAGTTTGAGAACTCTTACTAGCTCATTCTTTTACACACAGCCAACTGTTCTATATCAATGACTGCCATTTATAATTTGTAATACTTACTAATTACTATTTTGTTATATACATATTTACTAGGCTGTTTGTATACTAGGAATCAATTGTTCTTACAATGTTATTTTCAATAAGACAACATTCTTAGTAAGAGACATAATGAGGTACGAAATAATTGTTACCTTAGTTCGAGCGAGATGAGTAAAATCCGTTCAGCCAATTATTTCGCTTTAGAATATATTTTAATGAGTTTGAACGCCATTTAAATTATCGGAAAATTGGAATAATGCCAATTCAACCGAAATTAATATTATGAATACAGGAAATCACTCGTGATTTTTTACAGCACTTTCCAACTACTAATTAAATATAAGTACTTTACTTATGAATATTATAAAACACAGTGATATTTTATTTGTATGAAAACATTTCTTTCATATATATGTTAAGAAGAAATTGATATATCGTTAATAAACTACATAAATAAAACCACAAGAACTGTGAACTTTTTTAATTTTTTAAAAGCTAATGGACACAAGAAATCCCAGCAGGTCGTGAAGGGGGTAAATTGGCTAGAATTATATTACCCCTATTATTGGATTCCCATGGGAGAGATTCAGTAGGGATTGTAGCCAGATCGTTATCCCAAATACTTAGCACAGCCAATGAAAGTGTTCCTACGTAGGCAGGTTTGGTGGTAGTCAATTTAACTTTCTGTTAATTCAATTAGAAAATTGTCGTTTGGGAATATTTTACTTACAATAAATTATTATTTGTATTAGCAAACAAAATCATTATTATTATTTTTATGAAAAGCCTATCTCCTTCTTAACCTTACCCTGCTCATTCCCCAAGGATATTGATCTGTGCGGAACAGTTATTCACACGGAGTAAGGAGGCGAACCATCCAGTACAGAATAAGGTGGGCATTAACGATAAACACTTATTGTCAAGGAATGTATCCTGCACCACCCCTTACCCAGGCTCAAAGTTCTGGCACCTTAGTTCCTCTGTCTAATTAAAAACACTAAATCAGAAAAATATATACGAAACTGTTGTATTTAACGAAGTTTACCAAAGTAAAAAATAATTTCAAGTGGCTGAAAATGGGCTTGCAATTGAACACATGCAACGTCGAAGTCCCACATAGCACACAATGTCTCATTTATATCCACTCCACACACACATATATCACGTTGACGTCTAACTCCTCACAAACATGCCCCATTTACATCCCACTCCACACACACGTCACGTTAACGTCCACGTTCACACGCACACGCGCGCGCGCGCGCGCGCGCACACACACACACACACATCACGTTGACGTCCAACTCCTTAAAAACATTCCTCATTACATCCCACTTCATACACTTAGATACCACGTTGACGTCCAACTCCTCACACACATGCCACGTTGACGTCCAACTCCTCACACACATGCCACGTTGACGTCCAACTCCTCACACACATGCCACGTTGACGTCCAACTCCTCACACACATGCCACGTTGACGTCCAACTCCACACACACATGCCACGTTGACGTCCAACTCCTCACACACATGCCACGTTGACGTCCAACTCCTCACACATATGCCTCATTTACATCCCACTTCACACACACACATGCCACGTTGACGTCCAACTCCTCACACACATGCCACGTTGACATCCAACTCCTCACACATATGCCTCATTTACATCCCACTTCACACACACACATGCCACGTTGACGTCCAACTCCTCACACATATGCCTCATTTTACATCCCACTTCACACACACACATGCCACGTTGACGTCCAACTCCTCACACACATGCCACGTTGACGTCCAACTCCTCACACATATGCCTCATTTACATCCCACTTCACACACACACATGCCACGTTGACGTCCAACTCCTCACACATATGCCTCATTTTACATCCCACTTCCGTACACATGCCTCATTTACATCTCACTCCTCACACACATGCCTGATTTACATCCTACACCACACACACATTCCTCTTTGACGTCTAACCTCTCACAAACATTTCTCATTTACATAACACTTCACACACACATGCCACGTTGACTTCCAATTCCTCACACACATGCAACGTTGACGTCCAACTCCTCACACATATGCCTCAATTACTTACCACTTCACACACATATGCTACGTTGACGTCCAGCTCCTCACACACATGCCTCATTTACATCCCACTTCACACACACATGCCACGTTGACTTCCTATTCCTCACACACATGCCAGGGTTGACGTCCAACTCCTCACACATATGCCTCAATTACTTACCACTTCACACACATATGCTACGTTGACGTCCAGCTCCTCACACACATGCCTCATTTACATCCCACTTCACACACACACATGCCACTTTAATTAACGTCCAACTCCTCACACATATGCCTCATTTTATACCCCACTCCTCATACACATGCCTCATTTACATCTCATTCCTCATTTACATCCCACTCCACACACACATGCTACGATGACGTCCAGATCCTCACACATGCCTCATTTACATCTCACTCCTCATACACATGCCTCATTTACATCTCACTACTCACACACATGCCTCATTTACACCCCACTCCACTCACACATGCCACGTTGGCGTCCTGCTCGTCACACACATGCCACATTTACATCCCACTTCACACATATATGCCACGTTGACGTCTAACTCTTCACAAACATGTGATATTGACGTCCCCTACACGTGCTCCTCATATACTCCTAATGCACCCAAAGTGTACATGCCCCTTTGATTTCCTTTTCCTTATTCACACTAACATCATAATGACGGTCCATTCTCACGTATATCCATATTGAAATCCCCCTCCTCATACATTTGCTACATTGACATCCCATTCCCACACGCGATCGACATTTAAAGTTCCTTTTCCACATTAGACTCGTTGTGGAAACTAATTACTTTATAGAATTATTATTTACTAATTCAAAACGAAGACGAAATGTCACCATTATTGCTGGAAAAGTCTCCAATCTCACAGACTTGCGAATGATTGGTTGAAATAGAACTTCTATCCAGCGTTAAAGTTAATATACAAGGAAATATTTTATTAAATATTGACTTCCGATTACTAATAATTTTAAAATAAAATAATATTCGTTGATGAATAAAATCTCTAACAATGTTATTTCAAATATTGTTATTTTTATATTATATCATTAATTTTATAATCCAGGGTGCAGACCATTGTCAAACTAGTTCAGTTTTCAAATATTGCATGAAATTTTAACAGTTACGTAAAAAGATTTACACCAAAGTGACTCGAAATCAATTTGATTAATGATTTGTTTTCATAGAGGTAATAAAATATAATATATTTTTATACGTATTAATGAGCTTAAAACTATTAAAGTGTCGTAACAATTTTAATATTATGAGAAATTATTAGAATAATTTTAATAATAATTACAATAATATTATCATAATTACTTTTATTAATGTAATAAAAATAACATAATTTATTCTCTTCTCACGTATATTAAAGTCATATTTAAGGAATGTTATGATAATTAGTGTATAAATCACACTAAAAAATGTTTGCCCCTTCAGGTTAGATGTAAACATTCCATAGTTCATAGGTATATTTATTTAATTATTTTCAAAACCTAATACTCAAATAAACGGCTAATTTTACTTTAATTTATGTTAATATATTTTTACAACAATTAAAAATCTAATTCTGTTCAATCTGGGTAAACAATGGCCCATACTGAATTGTAAACAACATTTCAACGAGCACTTTCATAAATGTTACACGTTTTTATATAATACATGTTAAACGTATACAATGTTTTACTTAACCCTGATTTTTCCGTAATACTATTTTTGTCAAAATTGTAAATTGCGACCGGAAACACAATTTAAAGGTCAATTTAAACAACATGTAAAGGAAAATGGAAAATTACAATTACAATGGTAGAGATTTTTACAAAATACATGGGTGGGTGTAGTCAAGGTACTTACCATTTTGAGAGGGTAAAGAAATTCCCAAAACAATAAACGCTTACTGAAGCCACATTCTAACCTCAACACCTCAGCTCGAGGGTAGTGTAACTATAGAGTCCGGGCCACTGGCGCTGAGCGGGTAGTCACTCGTGCCCAGCAGGCGCATCGATCCGCGACTCCCACGCTAGTTACGCGCGTCTCCACTAGGCAGCAGCTCAGTCGTTCCCCATCTCCGGTGACGTCAACCAAGTTTGAAAATCCATGAATATAAATCTTTGAAGTTACAAAAAGGTTACTTCAGCCATAATATACAATAACAATACAGAAATAATTTATTACCGACTTAAATGTTAGAAACAAAAACAACGATTAACGTCGTAAAATTGAAAATAAGTGTTGAAATTGAATGCTGATTTATTAAACTAAAACTAAACACAATAGTATATTTCATAACAAGAGTGGAAAGAGGGGTTTTGCATGTTCGAGACCATATATTTTAAGTGCGAGAATTGTCGAGCACTTCGAATGGTCGAGAACATACAAAACACTTTCACTCGAGTTTTGAACGATACTTTTCACTACACTACGGAATAAAAACAGGTGTTGTTGACTGTGGAAAATGTTCGGTTGTAAACAATGTTACTTTCGGTAGTAAACAATAGACAACTGTTGAAAATATGATGTTTCACAGGTTGTAAACACATAACGAAAACAGCTAAACTCATAGTAGTGTAGTGAAAATATATATTTAATATGTTTATTTAATCCACAACGTTACATAAATAATATAAGAATCACTACATCATTATTTAAATGTAAACGTATCACCAAAATATTACCTAAAACTGTCAAACAATAACGTGTGCGAACATAGACTCGCTTTAGTAAAAACTACAATTTAAAAATGATAATCGTTACTTATTAAAATATAAAATTAATTATTTTATACCAAACCTATTTATTTAATGAAACGTTACAAGTCAAGTTAATGCTTATATTATCATAACTAAATAACTGAAATAACTAAATGTTCGGCCAAAGAGTTATTTATCAATTATACATCAATAAATATAAAAAATGAAACTACAATAACAAGCGTACCAAATATTTTTCAATTCAAACAAATATCCACAGTAAAAAATGTTTTATGTAAGTCTAGTGGTGTTTGTTCATTTCATTGTGTGATTTTTTTATTTTGTGACGTTTAAAATGTAAGTTATAAAGTGAGATGATAAAGTTATAAAGTGTAACCGATTAACCAAAGGTTAGACTCAATACGACCAGTTAATGAGCAGTTTCCTAAAAATGAAGTAGATAAAACTAGCTTTGATTTATACTAATCTTTTAGTTAGCAAACATTTATTTTACTTCTGTCTAATTTGGATAGTAAAGTTATATCTAGCCATAGAAACCAATGTTGAGCTAGTTATTTTGTTGCCACTTAAATAACTTTGATTAGCTTTAAACAATCTTTAGTTGATTTTTACATTCAAGGATTTATTCTCCGTCTATTGATTTGTTTTATATTACAATAAAATAAACTTATTTAGAATAATTGTGCTAAAAAAACTTGTTCAAATACATTGTAAATATAATAAATCCGCCATATTATAATTAAATCAAATTCAACAATGCACTCAACTAGAATTGAAATGTTAAATAAAAAGATGTTTTTATATCAAATTGCAATTAATTTTATTCGTATTAAAATGCACACCAGTGAAAAACCAAAGACCATAATGTAGAACTAACATAATTCCATTGTCCATATTTTACCTTCTCAACTTCAACAATAAACTAATGTTTTTATTTCATATCAACATTGATGTTTAATTTGTAGATTTCTACATACAAAGCTGACTTCATATGACCATTCATATAGTTAAGTCAAAACATTGACAGGTACTTTTCTCACCTATTTAAATGACAACTTCACGTACTTCAGCCTGAAGTGTCGACAAGTACTTTTCTCCCTTATTAAATGACAATTTCACGTACTTCAGCCTGAAGTGTCGACAAGTACTTTTCTCCCTTATTCAAATGTCAATTTTACCTACTTCAGCCTGAAGTGTCGACAGTACTTTTCTCCCTTATTTAAATGACAATTTCACGTACTTCAGCCTGAAGTGTCGACAAGTACTTTTCTCCCTTATTTAAAAGACAATTTCACGTACTTCAGCCAAAAGTGTCGACAAGTACTTTTCTCCCTTATTCAAATGACAATTTCACGTACTTCAGCCTGAAGTGTCGACAAGTACTTTTCTCCCTTATTTAAAAGACAATTTCACGTACTTCAGCCTGAGTGGAAGGTTTGTCTCTATCACTTTACATGTATTACTTTTCCCTTATTTAAATGACAACTTCACGTACTTCAGCCTGAAGTGTCGACAAGTACTTTTCTCCCTTATTTAAAAGACAATTTCACGTACTTCAGCCTGAGTGGAAGGTTTGTCTCTATCACTTTACATGTATTACTTTTCCCTTATTCAAATGACAATTTCACGTACTTCAGCCTGAAGTGTCGACAAGTACTTTTCTCCCTTATTTAAAAGACAATTTCACGTACTTCAGCCTGAGTGGAAGGTTTGTCTCTATCACTTTACATGTATTACTTTTTCCCTTATTTAAATGACAACTTCACGTACTTCAGCCTGAAGTGTCGTCAAGTACTTTTCTCCCTTATTTAAAAGACAATTTCACGTACTTCAGCCTAAAGTGTCGACAAATACTTTTCTCCCTTATTCAAGTGACAATTTCACGTACTTCAGCCTGAAGTGTCTACAAGTACTTTTCTCCCTTATTTAAAAGACAATTTCACGTACTTCAGCCTAAAGTGTCGACAAGTACTTTTCTCCCTTATTCAAATGACAATTTCACGTACTTCAGCCTGAAGTGTCGACAAGTACTTTTCTCCCTTATTTAAAAGACAATTTCACGTACTTCAGCCTGAATGGAAGGTTTGTCTCTATCACTTTACATGTATTACTTTTTCCCTTATTTAAATGACAACTTCACGTACTTCAGCCTGAAGTGTCGACAAGTACTTTTCTCCCTTATTTAAAAGACAATTTCACGTACTTCAGCCTGAATGGAAGGTTTGTCTCTATCACTTTACATGTATTACTTTTTCCCTTATTTAAATGACAACTTCACGTACTTCAGCCTGAAGTGTCGACAAGTACTTTTCTCCCTTATTTAATAGACAATTTCACGTACTTCAGCCTAAAGTGTCGACAAGTACTTTTCTCCCTTATTCAAATGACAATTTCACGTACTTCAGCCTGAAGTGTCTACAAGTACTTTTCTCCCTTATTTAAAAGACAATTTCACGTACTTCAGCCTAAAGTGTCGACAAGTACTTTTCTTCCTTATTCAAATGACAATTTCACGTACTTCAGCCTGAAGTGTCGACAAGTACTTTTCTCCCTTATTTAAAAGACAATTTCACGTACTTCAGCCTAAAGTGTCGACAAGTACTTTTCTCCCTTATTCAAATGACAATTTCACGTACTTCAGCCTGAAGTGTCTACAAGTACTTTTCTCCCTTATTTAAAAGACAATTTCACGTACTTCAGCCTAAAGTGTCGACAAGTACTTTTCTTCCTTATTCAAATGACAATTTCACGTACTTCAGCCTGAAGTGTCTACAAGTACTTTTCTCCCTTATTCAAATGACAATTTCACGTACTTCAGCCTGAAGTGTCGACAAGTACTTTTCTCCCTTATTCAAATGACAATTTCACGTACTTCAGCCTAAAGTGTCGACAAGTACTTTTCTCCCTTATTCAAATGACAATTTCACGTACTTCAGCCTGAAGTGTCTACAAGTACTTTTCTCCCTTATTTAAAAGACAATTTCACGTACTTCAGCCTAAAGTGTCGACAAGTACTTTTCTCCCTTATTCAAATGACAATTTCACGTACTTCAGCCTGAAGTGTCGACAAGTACTTTTCTCCCTTATTTAAAAGACAATTTCACGTACTTCAGCCTAAAGTGTCGACAAGTACTTTTCTCCCTTATTCAAATGACAATTTCACGTACTTCAGCCTGAAGTGTCTACAAGTACTTTTCTCCCTTATTTAAAAGACAATTTCACGTACTTCAGCCTAAAGTGTCGACAAGTACTTTTCTTCCTTATTCAAATGACAATTTCACGTACTTCAGCCTGAAGTGTCTACAAGTACTTTTCTCCCTTATTCAAATGACAATTTCACGTACTTCAGCCTGAAGTGTCGACAAGTACTTTTCTCCCTTATTCAAATGACAATTTCACGTACTTCAGCCTGAAGTGTCGACAAGTACTTTTCTCCCTTATTTAAATGACAATTTCACTTACTTCAACTTGAAGTGTCGACAAGTACTTTTCTCCCTTATTCAAATGACAATTTGACGTAATTCAGCCTGAAGTGTCTACGGTACTTTTCTACCTTATTTAAATGACAATTTCACGTACTTCAGCCTGAGTGGAAGGTTTGTCTCTATCACTTTACATGTATGGTATAAGACTCATATATTTGGTGAATAAATAGGTGACATTATATTCATCACATTTCTTATTTTGACACAATGTGATTCATCACCATATAGTTTGATATAATGACACTTTCCTTCCTACTTAGAGGGAACTTTCCTATCAGTAATTTTGTATTCTACAGAAATAGAATTTTTCATAGCCTTAAACTCATTTTCAAGGATTTAACCTTAAGTTCGTATTTTCTTTTTACATTCCGAGCAAAGGCCAACAATCAATTTAGCCGATATGGAAAGTGGAGAAATTCCAGCATAAAAAGTCTGATTGTAAAAATTCGTTGGAAATTTAAATGTACTACTTTCTAATAGGTTAACAGTTTTAGAAAAGTAGAACTTCATAAATAGTTTTGATGCTGGCACAATAATTATGGAGTGTATTACATACAAATACTTTTTTACATTAACACGTATATAGTAATAGTAATTTTATATTTTAGGACTTGGGCTAGCTAAAACTTGAATTGAATCCACTTCCTAAACTGGTGAGAACTGGGTACTGAGGGGAGGGGGAAATTGCTGAGATTAGCAAGTGTACCCCCTAAATTAATGGCGACACTGCCGAGGCCTTGGGACGATATCCAAGACGGAGAAGAGCACACGCGCCTTGAGCGGCACAATACTGTATAACTATACGTACTTCGTGTTATATACAGTATTGTTAAGGTCCAACGTGGTCCTAAATAAATAAGCGATTTCATTTCTGGCTACTATTTGTTACTTTTTTACAAGTTGTAAATCACACTATGAAATATTTACAAACTTAAATTATTACCTACACACTATTTCGACTCTTAAATTTATCACTAATATTTACAACAATATTTACATTATTTATCACTCTGTTCACCTGGTGTCCGACACTGCTCGGTATACTGTCACTACACTGTCATTGTCCACTGGAGCTGACTCTGTCACTCACTGACTCTTGACTGACTGTCAGGTCGACCGAAGGGTGTCTTTATATGACCAGAGGTGGAAGCCCAGAAGATTCTGGAACTGAAAATGGTCAACTAGTAGACGAATCTAGAAGTTTTTTATTTCAAAGGAAGGGCCTCGATTCGCCTACAGGCGAATGATCTGCCATTCTAGTCCTCCCTGGAAGACCTGAATTTGCCCCGCGGGCGGTACCTCGCGCAGGGATGGAGCACAATGACCTAGGCGGTGCCTATGATGGCTGCCGTGATCCGTAACAGTATACTACATACATACATATCAAGTTAGTGATTGACTAAGAGAAGTAATATTTTAGTCGGCGTGTACTCAGTGTTCGTGCTACGGTTGACCGAACGTCGTAGGAGCCAGTCTCTTCGCCTTTTAGTTATGTAGCTTTGTTTTATATGTCGTTGACTCCATTCCAAATCAGATTTACCTATATGTGGCAATCTTTATTAATTCCATTTTGAAAAAACTGATTACTGTTTAGAAAAAAGGTTAGGAATAGACCAAAACTAATGAGACCAAGTTTGCACAAATTTATGACTCACGGTTAAATTATGACATTTTCAGCCTACGTAATATTTAAATTGTATGAAATAACGGATTAATATAATGATAAAGGCCAAAATTATGTAAAATTCAATGTTAGACTATAAAAAACATTCGTGGGATTTTACACTTTATTAAGGAGATGGCGATCTCTTTCTTAACCTTAGTTCGCCTATTCCTCATAGATTATTGATCTGTGCGGGGAACTTATTTAGACAGAGTAAGGGGGCGAACCAGTACAGTATAAGGTGAATATTACTGACTGAATATATCTTCCAGTCCAGGCCGGATTCAAACCAGGGCTATCTCTAAGCAAAGGTCAAAGTCCTGACGCCTCAGACCGCTCGGCCACTAGCTCGGTCACTTTAGCAAAACGATTGAAATTGAGATAAATATCAAAAGTTTATAAACTTATATGTTTATTTACAATTGTTCAGAGCAAGTTAAAACCAACTTAAAGTGGATCTATAAAACTAATTAATATATTTATATGTAACGAAAAAGATAAAAAGCATTCAAAAATTGAAGAAACACGAATAAGCAAAACAGCATATTTGGTATATTGTAAAATACAATTCCCTGGTGATGATGTACGTAAGGGGGTAATACAATGATAAATATCAACAGACTACGAAAATGCTTGATTTACCGTTTAAAGAGTAAAATTCCGCGAGGAACTATTTGATATTCACTAAAAGTTTCATAAAAATTAGTAGAAATGAAACGAATTAAAAGCGGAAAAAGAAAACTTTAGGAAATGTGATATCTGACTTTAAAATTATGTCAGATTTGAAGTTTAATATTCTGTGTTAATTTTGTACTAACCTCTACAATTGTTCCAAATTTTGAACAAAGTCATTTTTCATTGAATTTCATACATTTTTTACGTTAAAGTTCAAAATGCAAGCCGCGCACAGTTCGCTGTGATTAGATTGACAGCCACGAAATGTCTCATGGCTTTGACAAATGGCGTGTCAAATGTATCATTTATGTTATTTTTGACACTGTACTGTCAGAACATGAAGTGTGAGGTTATTTTACTGACCTGAGCCTTTTTCAATTTATACACTTTTAAATAAAGCTAATTATATTTTACTTAAAAATAAACTTTATATATTATATGTATACTAGCTGACTGCCCACACTTCGCTACTGTTTGGTTAGCTACGCTTGCTTATCCTCCGCACATGGTTTCCTCTATCCCATCACATCAGAATAAAAGCTCGGACTGCAGCCTCCTCCGTCCATCATTAACAATACCAAATACATGACTTTGGTTAGAAAGTGAAAGTGGGCGCTTTGGGTTTTCCACGAATTGGACTTTGAATCCAACGGCTGTTATCTTTTTTTTTTTAAGAAGTTGCACTGAAGCTTTCACCAGGTTTATTATGCACATAGTAGAAGTTTTACATTCGGTTTCAAGTTTTAAAGTTGTATAATTTTGTTTTTGTTATTTACCGTTATGTCACTTAGTGATCGTGAAAGAATAACATTGCTAATGATGCGTACATGGGGAGATAATGTAAGATCATATGATGCAGTCACACACGATAATTTTCCTGACAGAAATCCTATCTCCAAGTCAACAGTAGTTAAAACCGTTGCTCGTTTTGAAGGACTGGCAGCAACAGTGACAGAGGAACTCACATCATTAGTTAGGAAAGCAGCAATTTTTTTCTAAAACATCCCACTCAATCAGTTAGGAGAGCAGCAAAAGAACTTGGAATGTCTCAGGTGTCAATCAGAAAAGTTTTTAAAACATCAGGGTTTAAGTCGTACCGAGTATATCTGGTTCAGGAACTCAACGAAGACGACTTCCTCAAATTTTGTGAGGTATGACGGATAAAATTAATTGAAACCAAGTACTTCTGAACGATGTTTTATTTTCAGATGAGGCAATATTTATGCTAAACAGCACTGTTTAAATGCATAATCGTCGGAATTGGGTCAGCAGCAAACCGCACCGGAAAAATTAGACTTACATTCAGCACCCACAAAAACTTAATGTTTGGGCAGGTATTATTAGAAACCAAATAGTAGACACATTTTTTTAACAATGGTAATTTAAATGCTATCTTTTACCTAGAAATGCTCCATGATGAGATAATTCCTGCCCCACAAGCTAGAATTGGCCCAAAATTCTAAACAATTTATTTCCAACAAGACGGAGCACCACCACACCATGGCGTTGACGTTAGATAATACTTGGATACACTATTCCCTCAATGGTGGATAGTGTGGCATGCGGTGCAGCAGTTGCCTGCTCGTTCCCCCGATTTATCTCCGCCTGATGTTTTTCTTTGAGAGTACCTCAGAGATAAAGTTTATCGTTCTAAGCCTCGATATTTGGCGCACCTAATACAAATTATAACTCAAAAATCTAAAGATATTCCTCGTTACTACTTTCAAAATGCAGTGTGAGGCTTTTACAGTCACCTAGGATGTTGTGAGACCAATGGGAGGAAGACACTTTGAACACTTATTTTGATCTCAGGTAATTAAAACATTGTTTTAACTGTAACACTTAGAATAGTTTTAAAACTCAAACAGCTATTTCTTCCGACTAGATCAACCTTTTGAAGTCCAGTTTGTGGCATTGTTTTCAATAAACTAAGACCTTTTAAGTTATGTACAACTGACAAAGGCTTTCATTAAAGATTTTCTTCTGACTCCTTGTGGGCCGTCCCCCAAAAGCGTCATGCGGTCGTTAACTGAACATAAATGTAGGTTACTGCCACCAGTAATGGTGTGTAAACTTTCATGTTGTTCTTTTGTGGTTTAAATTTTGAAAAAGGGGTTCCAGTCTTTTGTCGCCCTGTATACATACTGTGGTGATTCTGTCATTCTATGTTGCCCAAATAAAAGCCCCGAACTATTTACTGTTGCTGAATTACGTAAATTTAATACAATATTCTTATTATCTTGACAGTTCAATAAATTTCCGGACGTTGTTTACGCAGGCTCAACTGTACGCAAACGTTCCTTTCGGTTTAAGTTCGTAACATATTAATACAAAATAATTTTAAAATCATGGTAATTTTCTGAATTAGTCAAACTAGATTGAAATACTTCTGTATTTCAACTTAGCCAAACGTATTGAATGTATACATAATTTTAATTGGCATGATGTTTAAATTTCCGTTTTAATCACGATATATACGTCCTTTACCAAAAATTGTCCAGAGTAAATTTGTAACGTTTCAGATTATTGCTTTCCATTTGTTACTTTCTGTCTGGTAGCAAGTCCCCCGAGGCTAATCTGTGTCACATTTCCCTCCTTCGGGATTCAAGAGGATCGTCTATTCTGACATGAAAAATTAAAAATATATTATCTTGTAAGGAAAATTCTAAATTAACTTTTAGAAGCAAAAGCAAAATATAATTTATTCGAAAAACAAAACAATAAAGATTGTGTTTACTTTTATACTTACTTACGGACTTCACTTGGTTTTATAAAATTGTAAATGGAAATTTATTATTTTCAAAATCAGTAATATTATATTGGAATACAAAACACGATTAGTAAGTACTGAGAAAATTTTATAAAATGATATTTTAGTTTATTCTGGAACAAAACATAATAAATAAGATCCTATAATGGTAAAGATACTATATGTCAAGCCTAAAAAATGTTTTGTGATTATTAAAAAAAATCGTATATACTACACATTAGTATTTTACTGATGAGTTCGTCTTGTACAGCTGTTAAATCTTATAGCGCCTGCCTTAATGAATATGCAATGTTTGCAGTACACGCCTGTACCCATTTCACGGTTATGCGCCGTCAATAACTGCAAAGCTGCAGCCACCTTCTAGCTGTCTTGCCCTGGGTGATTGTGCAAGTGACAAAAAACCTTATCGTATTTGATTCCAGACATCGTCTGATGTTTTCTTCCTTATATTTTGCTCAATCCGCCGGTAAAGGACGTCACAGTAACTGTGGTAAAACTGTAGACGCGGCATCAAACATTAAAAGAATACTTTCTGTTATAATTGAGTCGATTAAGTATTTCCTATTCTTGATATAGAAAATGTTAAACCAATGGCAATGGTTTGAGGCCAAATTATACTGTATATCCTGTTAGGTAATTTGCAAAAATGTATCACTGTATACAGGGTGTCTTTTTTACATTTATGGCCACCATTGTGATCTTGGAAACCATAAGTCTGACAAAAACTTTAAATGGGGAACCTTATCTTGTTTTTGGAAACAATTAAAAATACATCTTTCAAATTTTTTAACTGGTCACCATTTTCCAATATGGCATTTAACTTTGCTTTTTCTTATCAAAAACCCTATATTTTATTTATTATTTTTTTTAATGTAGTAGTCTTAAAAATAGTAATTTTAAGAATTTTTTATTCTGAGGAGTTTTCTATAGTTTGCTTAGTAATGTAAATATGAAAGCTCTAAATGTTCAGTTTCTTATGGAGCTTACCATTAAGATACATTTTTTTAAAAATATACATTCAAAAATATTATCTAATCAGCAAAAATTACAACAAACATTTGGAAAATGTATGTCTAGCTATTATTTTTTCATGATTTAGAAATATTCGTTACTATTTTGTGACATATAAATTGATGTGGCAGCAATGTTACCGTTATCAGCTCTTTAAGCCTACTTCCAATACCGATCAACAGCTGTATAAGAAGTCGAGTTAAACAGCTGATAATGGTAGCAGTGCTACCAACATCAATTAATCTCTGACAAACTAGTAACATTTCTTTTAATGTCTGTTTCTTATAATTTAATACACTATTCTGTCAAATCTTGGAAAAATAATAGCTCGGCATACATTTTCAAAATGCCTGTTTTAATGTTTGCAGATTATATAATATTTATGAATAAATATTTTAGAAAATTGTTATCTCAATAGTAAGCTCCATAAGGCTTTTGAATATTTTGAGCTCTCATATCTACGCTATTAAGCAAAATATCTAAAATCTGTGCAGAATAAAAAAAAAAAAAAAAAACTAAAAACTCTACTTTTACCTAAAACTATCATAAAATATATAGTGTTCCATAAGAAAAACAAAGTTGCCCACCATTTTTCAAAATATGAAATGTGTATTTTTAATTGTTTCCAAAAACAAGGTAAGGTTCCCCATTTAAAGTTTACTGTCAAACTTATGGTTTCCAAGATCACAATGGTGGCCCATTTAAAAGAAAGCGCACTGTATACATACCTCAATATACAGTACTACAATATAATTATCCTCCAATCACTAAAAATGGAGATTTTTAAAGGTATAGCGTTATTTTGTTTAATTAAAATGAGATGAGAACTAGAAGCATACCATTCATTACAATTCATTCGGCCTTTAATTGTGTTTGCTGGCCATACATTTCTTGGTAGAAGGATCGTAAAGTTCATTGTTTTTCTGGGCAATAAGGCTTCAACAGTTATCCCACTTATCGTTTAAACACTATGCAATCATCGCATAGGCCACAACATGATCGCAATAACACGTATCCTACGATAGCGCGTTGATCGTATATGGATTTTCCGCGCACGCAAGCTTCATGAAGAAACGTCTCAGTTACGTTTCACAAGTTACAGTGATCAGTGACATATTGAATGACATAATGCAATTGTCTAAGAGACAAATACTGTAGTTGGATGGATATTGTGTATTGTTAGAGCATTATACCAAATTAAAAAGTGGCTGAGCCAAGAGTTGGTTGAAAAATAGCCGTTAATGTTGTTTTCACCAGTAAAATTTAATAAGCGAACTGAGACGTGAACCCGGTGACTAGCACAGATATTTGAAAATGAAAGAGGAATTTACCAACCGTTATTAGACGAGTTAACGCCTTCAACAAGAAGAGTGGAACTAAACTGTGGGAAGCAATTAGTTCAATTCAGTGCTTCTTAACTGATTCACTGTTATTTTCTGATTTTCGTAAATGGTTACTGATTCAAAAACCTGTAGTTCAATTACATTTTCACATAAAAACTTAAGTGAAATCTTACCAAAACGGTGCAGCACAATCCATATAGTAAATGAGTGCTATTTTATTTAAAATCCAACACCTAACGTTTATGTTGTGGGCCGTAAATTACAATGAAGAACGCCAATCAACCACTATAAAGTAATCAGCACGCTATAATTTGCAACACCATTTTCCTGTGTACCATGTGACGTGGTAAACGTTTGTAGCTCCTTAATATAAACATAATATTACTGTTTTATTTTTTACACATAGTAGTAAAACATTTTCTTTAGTTTGTCCAGTGAGGTCGTAAGGATAACAGGGTGGAAAGGCGAAGCTATCAGAAGTCCAGATATCCAATAATACGACCGTCCGGCAGTTCCATACAAAGGGGAGTGTGAAAGCGCGTGCGGGCGTCTCCCTTGTGTACCCTCGCTCTTTACACAACAACATAAAAGTCATGGATTTTACCTATATTCTGGTAGAAAATATTCCCGTTATTATTTCTACATTCAATCATACTCTACCATCGTAAATAAACATCCCTGTCTATAAATATAAAAAAATAAAATACTAAGTCTCTCAGGCCCTTTTCCTAAACTTGAGCAGGCAATTTCAGTAATAGCCTCCAACCCTGGTGAACCCTCTCTCTCCCTTTCGCCAATTACCACTGAGTAACTCACAGTTCATGTCGCCCCAATCACTTAGCTCTTTCACCTGGACTAGAGCAGGCAATATCATTAATAACCCCCAATCCTGGTGAAACCTCAACCTCCCTTTCGGCAGACACTCCTAAGTTACACAAAGTGCACGTCACCCCAATCACTTAGCTCTTTCACCTGGACTAGAGCAGGCAATATCATTAATAACCCCTAATCCTGGTGAAACCTCACCCTCCCTTTCGGCAGACACTCCTAAGTTACTCAAAGTGCACGTCACCCCAATCACTTATCTCTTTCACCTGGACTAGAGCAGGCTGAGACCCATCCCCCCCACCAAAGCTGGGAAGCGTGCCAACTGGGGGATGGCTCAAAACGAGTAAAGCGATGGGATCACGGGTGGCAGTTGGAGGGTCCAAAATAAAACTCGGCAGCTGAGCGAAACTAAATTTTATTTCAAGAAACATCATTTAATAAATCAAAACGGCAGAAGGCCACAATATAAAATAGGCAGAAGGCCACCATATAAAATTTGCCCTTAAATAAATAACAAAACACACAAAAGCTACAAGAACAACAAACTCAACAAATACCAAAATTAACAAATTAACAACTACATGGCCTATCTGCAGCCTAGCCTGAGACACCCCAAAACGTAAGAAAAATTTAATAGGCCCCAACTAAAAGTGAAGAAAATTATAAAATTTTTGGTATCACCAATTACACCGGCAATTTGGCCCGCATCCCTTGATTCCACCGGGCCAGGGAGTAAGCCGGAATCCCTGGGCAGCTCCGAATTAAAAGTTAACAATAATCCCCTTTTGGTGAAGAATTTAAAAATTAAACAATTTAAAAGAAAAGATAACACGGTACCGTTCGAGTAAAAATTCACTTCAAAACCCCCCCTAATACACTTAACAAAAAATAAATAACAATCACTAGGCCTAAACATATAAATAAAGAATACTATAGTTTAACAGTAGGGCCTAACAAAATATAAAAATTTGAATAACTATAACAATAAAATAAACTAAAGATTAACAACAATAAATATTAACACAAATTTTTTGTTTATTTTAAAAACCCTTCTTTTTTCTTAAACTTGCAAAATCTATAACAATGTCCCCCATGGCTGTGTTTCCTAAAATCACTGTTCGAGTGTTAGGCCTAGGCCACATACAGCTCCATAAACTTTTTTTCTTTTTATATAGCACTTGTTTTTTTTCTTTCTTTTAATCGATGCATCAACCAAAACCCCCCAGCTCAGCCGCCGGGAAACCCAAAATGGAATACACTGACCTGAGGACAGAAGACTTATGTATGTACCCAAGATGTAGAGCGGGTAGCTAGCGACTCCAGGCTTCAACATGGTCCTCAGGCCAGGCTAGCAGTGCAGATGGTAGAACTTTGCCCGGACGACCGGCTGAGGGTTGAAACGTCCTACTCAAGGACCCTGGACTGCAACCAGACCACAGCACATTAAAACAGTCCAGCCATCACAACAACATATTACACATAACCATTAAATATAAGGGTGCATGATTTAACAAAACTGAACATGAAGAGCAAACAAGACAGTGGAGCAAACTAGAAAATGAAAGGTTAACTTTAGGCTAAGAATAATTAGGTGGGCAAACTCAGATTTAAAATCAATTACAAGTTAACAAATTATAAAAGACGTATATGGAACTAAAAATGATAAACTGAGAACTAGGCTATTGAAACAGGAGAAATATGTTAGAACATGAAAATCAAAGAGTACAGCTAGGCTAGGTTATTGGCAAAGAACAAAAAATATGGTAAATCGGTAACTACAACTGTAAAAAGGCTCAATAAACATTATACAGAATTACAATTGAAAATAAAGGCAGATATAAAAAGCATTAACGGTAATTAACGGTAAAAATTAACATGGAGCACATGGGTCAAACCTAGGTTAACACATCTAGACAAAGAAACCAAATTTAACAAAACTCTGAAAACACAAGTAAGAACGATTAATATTATTTAAACAAAAGTATTTTCACCAAAAGGGTGATTAGATATTAAAACTTACAAAATGAACACTTACGTTTTAGTTTGTCTAGCCAAACATAACTAGATTCTGCAGGCAGCACAAGACAACTGACCAGACAGGTCAACCGGACAGAAGCTGCTGGAACCCGGAACGAAACGGAACTGGGCCAACGGCTACCAAAGTACGCAAATCGCCGGGCAAAAGCGAATCTCAGGCAGCCTGGCAGACAACAACGAAAAAACGAAACTGTACCGGTCCAAGACCCGGTACAACCTCCCTCTGCAAACCTCAACACACCCAGGCAGGGGAGAACACTCGGTACCTCAGGGAACCAAGAGAAGACGAAGACCTCCGAAGAGTGGTGTTCCAAGGACGTCCAAGAGAAACTACGAGGGGAAACCCCTCGAACAGGGAGCGAACTACCCTGACTGTCGGGCCCGACCAGAAAAGAGAGAAAGGAGACTCTCTCAGAACAGCCACCTAGGGCGCAGAGGTGATCAATCTCTTTGCCCCAAGAAACCCCCAGGAACACCAACTCCTGGACCAACCGTTCCCCGGAAAGCCTTAAGCTGGGACACATGGGCTTTCCTAAACACCCTGCCTGACTGGGGATCAACCAGCAGAGCAGTCACCGGTGACAAAAACCTGTCGATGCGGTGGGGACCAGACCACCGATAGCACAACTTTGCAGCTCTTCGTTCCGCGGCCGAACTGACCGGGTGAGCCTGACAAAGAACCAGATCTCCAACCTGAAAAGGGTTAGGAGTACGACCCTTATCATACCTCCTCCTTACTCTCTCTCTAGCACGTAGCAGGTTGCGCCGAGCAGCCCGCCACGTGGACACTACGTCAGTGGCACCTGGCGTAGGTAGAAGATCCTCTAGCCTCCACAAGTTGGACAAAGGATTGTTAGGAGGGTAGCCATGTAGAATTTCGAAGGGAGTGGCATTGTGACTCTCATGCTTGGAAGAATTAAAAGCAAGCTGGAGCCAAGAGAGACTCTCATCCCAGGTGTTCTGCTTCTCAGCATGGAAAGTAATAAGGGCAGACCGAAGATTGCGGTTGAACCGCTCTGCATGAGAAGGCTGTGGGTAATAAGGAGAGGTAGTCACATGCCTGATACCATTGCCAAAACAGAACCTACGAAACTCATGGGAGGTAAACTGGCTACCGTTGTCGGACACAAGAGTGGAAGGCACACCAAAGTGCTGGAAGAGTTGGGACTGGAGAGCACGGATGGTGAGCTTAGCCGTGGCACTCCGAAGTGGGAAAAGCCAAACGAACTTCGAGAAAGCATCCACACAAACAAGTAGGTAGGAGCTACCTGACTTGCTACGGGGAAAAGGACCCACGTAGTCGATGAACACCTTCTCAAAAGGACGCTCGGCCACCTCAGAAGATAACAACCCTAACCTTGCATTCTGACTAGGCTTGCTGAGAGAGCACAGGTGACAAGCCCGCACTCTGCCAGCAACATCCCGGTCCATGCCCTTCCAGATGAAGTACCTACGAATCTTAGCGATGGTCTTATGAATGCCAAGATGACCGCCCACAAGGGAAGAGTGATAATACTGAAAGACCATCGGTACTAGATGACTAGGCAGCACTACACGGGGTTCACCCCTCTGTCGAGGACGGCAACAGAGTACCCCTTTGGACAGAAAATAGGGAGGGTGGGCACCTCCCTCTTGAAGCTCACCTAAGATGACTGACAGCTCGGGATCTTTCTGCTGATGGGACAGTAGGTCGTCAAAAGCCAGAGGAAAATCCAGAAGAACAGCACCACACTGAGCAACAGCCTCAGTCGGTGGATCACTGGGTTCGTGGTACATGCGGGAAAGAGCATCCGCGACGACATTCTGGGTACCCCTAAGATGTTGAACTCGGAACTTAAAAGCAGAAATTTTGACCACCCAGCGACCAATTTTCCCGAGCTGTCGGGGATGGGCAAGAAGCCAAGACAGTGCCTGATTGTCCGTCTCCAGCAAGAACTCAGCGTGTTCCAAGAAACGCCGAAACTTGTCCGTACCAAAGACAACAGCCAGACACTCTAACTCATAGATGGAAGAAGCTTTCTGTTCCTGGTGAGACAACGTCCTCGAAGCAAAAGCGATGGGCTGCCTGACCCCATCAAACTCCTGAGAAAGAACAGCAGCAATGGCGGAGGAGGAGGCATCAGTCTGAAGAATAAATTCTCTACTAAAATCAGGCATCCGCAGGACAGGAGGTTGCATGATAGCCTCCTTGAGAGCATCAAAGGCAGTCTGCTGTGCTTGGCCCCACACAAAAGGGACACCTTTCTTTCGCAGCTCGTTCAACGGGGCAGCAAGCTCGGCCACGTTAGGGATGAAGCGACGGTAAAAATTCACCATCCCCACAAAACGGGCAATCCCCTTGGCATCTCTGGGAGGAGGAAAATCCCGAATGCCCTGGGTCCTCGCAGGATCAATGCAGACGCCTCGAGAAGATATAAGATGACCCAGAAAAGAAATCTCAGGACGAGCAAAAGTGACTTTCTCTGGATTGACGGTAAGGCCAGCTGATTTGAGGCGACTAAGAACTTCCTCCAGATGTTGCATGTGTTCCCCGAAAGTCTCACTGTAGACAAGAAGATCGTCCAGGTAATTGAAAACAAACTTGAACTTCACATCATGGAAGATGGAATCAAGCAGACGAGTAAGAGTCTGGGCACCCACAGCAAGACCCATAGGAACCCTAGTGAACTGATAGAGATTCCAGGGAACACAGAAGCTAGTCATGGGCCGTGATTCCTTCTTCAATGGAATCTGATGGTAGGCCTGGTTCAAATCAAACACACTGAAAAACTTAGCCTTACCGAACCAATCAAACGCAGAATGCAAATCAGGCAGAGGTACCGAGTCAATAGCGACCTTAGCGTTGAGCCTCCGATAATCCATCACCAGCCTAGACTTACCATTAGGCTTGGGCACAAGAAAAGCTGGACTGGCATAAGCAGAACGAGACGGTTCAATCACACCCTTGCTCAGAAGATCCTCAATCATAGCCCTCATAACCTCCATCTTTGGGGGAGCAAGTTTGTACGGATGACTTCTAACTGGCTGAGAATCGGTGAGGTGGATCTCATACTCCAGAAGAGAAGTGACCCCAAGCTCAGCCGTAAGCACATCAGGAAACCGCAAACACAGCCTCCTAATGGCCTCCGCCTGCTCAGGGGGGAGATGACCAACTGGATCCACCTTGGGTTGTTCGGGCTCACAACCCACCTCTCTGACTGCAGGAGGGCAGTCAGAATCACCTACTAGAGGCACCAAAACTCGCCGATTAAACTTGAAAAACATCTGGCGCTTCTGGAGGTCAAGCACCATACCACTCTTAGAAATAAAGTCTGCCCCTAGGATACAAGAAACCGCCAGGTCCTTGGCAACAAGAAAACCCCACCTCCAGGAAAATCCTTCAATTTTAAAATGTAATGACGCCTTTAGAAGTATGGGTAGAGGAGTTTGGGATGCCGTCCAGCAAGTAATAGAAGAGGGCTCGGTGTGCCTGACAAGTCCTAAGGCGTCAAGGGACTCAAAAAGAGAAAGGCTGATGATACTGCATGCCGAACCAGAGTCAAGAAGGGCCCGACACACCGTACCACCAAAAGAAACAAAAACGCCAGGACACACCGAGGTGACCGCACTAAGTCCCAGGGAAGCCATGCCAGCAAGGCCCGAAAAATCCCCGACACTCCTGCTATGGGCACGTGTCAGAGGCAAATGGCCACGGTCAGTCGCAACAACGCGGGGAGCTACTGTGGAGGCAACCCCCCGCGCTGAGCGTTTCCCGCCCCACGACCTCGAGCACGTGGACAGTCACGTCGAATGTGACCAGGTTGGCCACAAGCAAAACACACAACAGGAGGCCGAGAACCACGACCCTCCACTGGCTGACTCACACCTACAGACATAGCTGGTCGACGGGTGGGGAGAGCACGATGACTCTCAGAATCCCTCCCTTGCTGGTCTGAGAACTGCACGCTGCGCGAAACAATGCACAGCTGATGCAGCTCCCGAAAAGTCGAAGGAACACCAGCAAAAACCAATCTGCACCGTTCTTCGGGAGAAATGCCATCCAGGATGACACTAACGGTGTCAGCTTCAGAAAGGGTGAGGCGCAACGCTTGACGAGCTTCCTTGACTGAAGAGACATAGGCTGCCAGAGACTCGCCTCTACCCTGCGACCGATAAAATCTGTCCATGACCATCCTCTCCCTGAGTCGAATGGGAAGAAACGATGAAAGTAACTCTCGATGGAACGAGTCCACCGAGGCATCACTGGCCAAGACAGAACTCAGCAACTCCCCAACGGGACCTCTGCAATAAGGGAAAACCAGACGAAGCAAGTCCCCAGCCTGCATGCCGGGCATCTCACCAAGTCTGAGAAAGGCCACCAGAAACTTCAGAAGCTCCTCAGGATCCATCCCATCGATCACAGGGAGATTCTGGATCATGGGCGTGAGAGGGTTAGGCAGCTTGTGGTAGCTCAGCTGCAGAAGAGCAGGTGAACCCAAAGAAGTAGTAGGAACGGCAGCTGGAGCCGAACCACAAGCGACCTCGACAGAAACGCCTGCAGGCTCAGAAGGAGCCTCAGGCACAGTGAGAGCCATTGTCTCAGCCTGCGGCCTCGACACGTTAGGCGACAGTGTGAAAGCAGGCCGCTGACCCAGACCCGTAGGAGTCGTGGAACCGGAGAGTGCCTGAAAAATCTCCTCCAGCCTAGACACACTCTCCAAGATCCACGCCCTATCCGATGGTTCCAACCCCGGTGCCCGGTTGACCAGCCTTAAACGGGCAAGCAGATGCCCCAAACGTGCAAGGCGGCAGGCCCGGTCACGACCCACTGGAGGTTCAAACTGCAAATCCTCTAACACCCCTTCCCAATCTTCCACCTTCCGTTTACAAATCCCCAACTCATCACCAACCTCCAGCAGGTCAGACCAATCCACCGCCGTACCCGCGGACAACTGCTCCCGCAGCAACCTCCGGAGATTCAGAACATCCCCTTCCGGAGTCACACCCCGCGACCTCAATTCGAAAATCAACTCCTCCTTGACCAGGAGCGCAACATTCTGCAGATAGGCCATCTCGCAAAACAAAATTCTCAACAGTACACAAAAAACGACAACTCCAGGGTCCAAGACGAACTAAACCCTCAGCCTACCGAGCCACTGCCGACCACTCCAATCCACCCATGAAACCCATTCAACAAAGTAACCAAGCGGATTGCCTAAGTTTTTTTTTTTTTTTTTTTTTTTTTTTTTTTTTTTTTTTTTTTTTTTTTTAATACAAAGTTAAATGATTTATTTGGTTTTTAATTGTTTTTCTTTTTAAATAATTATTTATTTGTTTCTTTTTTTTTTCTCTACGTATTACCAAGACACCTTGACGGTAGGTCGGCCAACCATGACCTACTAACTGGCAAACACCCACCGTCAACAACCAAGAAAGAATTTTTTTTTTTTTTTTTTTTTTTTTTTTTTTTTTTTAGGCAACCACGCTCTGCTACCAATTGAGACCCATCCCCCCCACCAAAGCTGGGAAGCGTGCCAACTGGGGGATGGCTCAAAACGAGTAAAGCGATGGGATCACGGGTGGCAGTTGGAGGGTCCAAAATAAAACTCGGCAGCTGAGCGAAACTAAATTTTATTTCAAGAAACATCATTTAATAAATCGAAACGGCAGAAGGCCACAATATAAAATAGGCAGAAGGCCACCATATAAAATTTGCCCTTAAATAAATAACAAAACACACAAAAGCTACAAGAACAACAAACTCAACAAATACCAAAATTAACAAATTAACAACTACATGGCCTATCTGCAGCCTAGCCTGAGACACCCCAAAACGTAAGAAAAATTTAATAGGCCCCAACTAAAAGTGAAGAAAATTATAAAATTTTTGGTATCACCAATTACACCGGCAATTTGGCCCGCATCCCTTGATTCCACCGGGCCAGGGAGTAAGCCGGAATCCCTGGGCAGCTCCGAATTAAAAGTTAACAATAATCCCCTTTTGGTGAAGAATTTAAAAATTAAACAATTTAAAAGAAAAGATAACACGGTACCGTTCGAGTAAAAATTCACTTCAAAACCCCCCCTAATACACTTAACAAAAAATAAATAACAATCACTAGGCCTAAACATATAAATAAAGAATACTATAGTTTAACAGTAGGGCCTAACAAAATATAAAAATTTGAATAACTATAACAATAAAATAAACTAAAGATTAACAACAATAAATATTAACACAAATTTTTTGTTTATTTTAAAAACCCTTCTTTTTTCTTAAACTTGCAAAATCTATAACAATGTCCCCCATGGCTGTGTTTCCTAAAATCACTGTTCGAGTGTTAGGCCTAGGCCACATACAGCTCCATAAACTTTTTTTCTTTTTATATAGCACTTGTTTTTTTTCTTTCTTTTAATCGATGCATCAACCAAAACCCCCAGCTCAGCCGCCGGGAAACCCAAAATGGAATACACTGACCTGAGGACAGAAGACTTATGTATGTACCCAAGATGTAGAGCGGGTAGCTAGCGACTCCAGGCTTCAACATGGTCCTCAGGCCAGGCTAGCAGTGCAGATGGTAGAACTTTGCCCGACGACCGGCTGAGGGTTGAAACGTCCTACTCAAGGACCCTGGACTGCAACCAGACCACAGCACATTAAAACAGTCCAGCCATCACAACAACATATTACACATAACCATTAAATATAAGGGTGCATGATTTAACAAAACTGAACATGAAGAGCAAACAAGACAGTGGAGCAAACTAGAAAATGAAAGGTTAACTTTAGGCTAAGAATAATTAGGTGGGCAAACTCAGATTTAAAATCAATTACAAGTTAACAAATTATAAAAGACGTATATGGAACTAAAAATGATAAACTGAGAACTAGGCTATTGAAACAGGAGAAATATGTTAGAACATGAAAATCAAAGAGTACAGCTAGGCTAGGTTATTGGCAAAGAACAAAAAATATGGTAAATCGGTAACTACAACTGTAAAAAGGCTCAATAAACATTATACAGAATTACAATTGAAAATAAAGGCAGATATAAAAAGCATTAACGGTAATTAACGGTAAAAATTAACATGGAGCACATGGGTCAAACCTAGGTTAACACATCTAGACAAAGAAACCAAATTTAACAAAACTCTGAAAACACAAGTAAGAACGATTAATATTATTTAAACAAAAGTATTTTCACCAAAAGGGTGATTAGATATTAAAACTTACAAAATGAACACTTACGTTTTAGTTTGTCTAGCCAAACATAACTAGATTCTGCAGGCAGCACAAGACAACTGACCAGACAGGTCAACCGGACAGAAGCTGCTGGAACCCGGAACGAAACGGAACTGGGCCAACGGCTACCAAAGTACGCAAATCGCCGGGCAAAAGCGAATCTCAGGCAGCCTGGCAGACAACAACGAAAAAACGAAACTGTACCGGTCCAAGACCCGGTACAAGGCAATATCATTAATAACCCCCAATCCTGGTGAAACCTCAACCTCCCTTTCGGCAGACACTCCTAAGTTACACAAAGTGCACGTCACCCCAATCACTTAGCTCTTTCACCTAGACCAGAGCAGGCAATACTAGTAATAACCCATAATCCTGGTGAACCCTCAACCTCCCTTTCGGCAGACACTCCTAAGTTACACAAAGTGCACGTCACCCCAATCACTTAGCTCTTTCACCTGGACTAGAGCAGGCAATACTAGTAATAACCCATAATCCTGGTGAACCCTCAACCTCCCTTTCGTCAGACACTCCTAAGTTACACAAAGTGCACGTCACCCCAATCACTTAGCTCTTTCACCTAGACCAGAGCAGGCAATACTAGTAATAACCCCTAATCCTGGTGAACCCTCAACCTCCCTTTCAGCAGACACTCCTAAGTTACACAAAGTGCACATTACCCCAATCACTTAGCTCTTTCACCTGGACTAGCGCAGGCAATATCATTAATAACCCCTAATCCTGGTGAACCCTCAACCTCCCTTTCGGCAGACACTCCTAAGTTACACAAAGTGCACGTCACCCCAATCACTTAGCTCTTTCACCTAGACCAGAGCAGGCAATACTAGTAATAACCCCTAGTCCTGGTGAACCGTCAACCTCCCTTTCGTCATTTACGACTTAGTAATACAGTGTGCTACCCCAATAAGTCTCGGCAATAACAGCTGGATTAGTGCAGGCAATATAAGTGGCAACCCACCCTGGTGACCCGTTTCTCTCCCGTTCACCAATTACCGCTTACTAACACAGTGTATTTCACCCTAATGTCTCGGCACGGTAGGCAGTGTAGGCAATATAGGTGGTAGCCCCCAACCCTGGTGACCCGTTTCTCTCCCGTTCACCAATTACCGCTTACTAACACAGTGTATTTCACCCTAATGTCTCGGCACGGTAGACAGTGTATGCAATATAAGCGGTAGCCCCCAACCCTGGTGAACCCTCTCTCTCCCGTTGGCCAATTACCGCTGAGTAACACAGTGTACTTCACCCTAATGTCTCGGCACTCACAGCTGGATCAGTGTAGGCGATATAAGCGGTAGCCCCCAACACTAGTGAACCCTCTCTCTGCCGTTCGCCAATTACCGCTGAGTAACACAGTGTACTTCACCCTAATGTCTCGGCACTCACAGCTGGACCAGTGTAGGCAATATAAGCGGTAACCAACAACCCTGGTGAACCCTCTCTCTCCCGTTCGCCAATGACCACTGAGTAACACAGTGTACTTCACCCTAATGTCTGGCACTCACAGCTGGACCAGTGTAGGCAATATAAGCGGTAACCTCCATCCCTGGTGAACCCTCTCTCTCCCGTTCGCCAATTACCGCTGAGTAACACAGTGTACTTCATCCTAATGTCTGGCACTCACAGCTGGACCAGTGTAGGCAATATAAGCGGTAACCCCCATCCCTGTGTGAACCCTCTCTCTCCCGTTGGCCAATTACCGCTGAGTAACACAGTGTACTTCACCCTAATGTCTTGGCACTCACAGCTGGACCAGTGAAGTGCTGCATCAATCACGAGTGCCCACCATCATTAAACCTCTCTCACCACGGCGTCTCATTCATTCTCTTTGTGTCCTTATCTACGCCAATTATGTTTAGGTAACAATGGCCTTTGTATTATTTCAAGTGCAACTTCATTCTTTTCTTTTATTTTATAAAAGAGGGGAGCTTATTTCATATAAAACTAATTAACAATTGTTTGCATATAGTAGGGTGACTATTCCTTCTGGATGCCCAGATTGGGCGTAATGAGCGTTGATTATAAAATATTTAAATTGTCAGGAGTAAGATCGGTTGAATTTTTTTTTTTTTTTTTAATTTAAAAATACGGTAACAATTACTGGAATATTATTAGGTCCTAGACAAAGGCCACAAATATTGTCGACAAAGTTCTAAAGGTACTCAGAAATCAAAACAAACAGGTAAAAGCTTTCAATTAACTATCAAACTAATTCAATTATTATTACTTAATTCACATTTTACACATTGGTGTTTTAGTTTTTTTCCTCTTTTTTTCTTTTTATTAATGATTCCAATGTCGGCACTAGTGGCGCATTGTTGTAATCCACCTACTTGGGAACAAAGTGCTGTGGAGATTGTAGGCAATAGGTTCTATGCTCGGTCCTCTTAATACCAGCATGGCGTCCACTTAATGGTTGACATCGACATGGATGTTACTAGAGAAGTCTTATGTGTCCGTGTTGGGTGATAGTCAGGATTCGGATGTTGTGTAAGGAAGAGTAGTGACTATACGGCTCCTTGGTGAAAATAGTGGTTAATGTGACTTTATTGCACAACTTCGAACATAGTCAATTTTTTGACACCTCAACCGTTAAAATTAGTCAAGAAATAAGGGAAAAGTTGCTGTACCAAAAACGGCTCTATATAATATATATATATATATATATATATATATATATATATATATATATATATATAGACATATTTTAATAACTGTGTTTAACTCCTAATATATTGATTGCTAGCATTAATTTTGTGCAAATATTTACTCTAATTATATTTGCACTAGATATGATACACCGTAATACATTTTCTATATGCAGATAGATAGCAGAACTGTTTACAGAATGTCGTAAATAATACATAGACTTCTGAATTTCCAAAACCGTAAGCAATATGGTATGATGACTGATGACTCAATAGTTATTGGTACCAAAACACAATACCATTCCGTTGTTCGACGTGAGCCGTGTCACAGAGAAGAATGAAACTGAGGTCGCTTACTTATATCCACAGCTAACGCCTAAACAGCAGAATGCATCTAATGCCTAATGGAATGCAGAACGAGTTCTTTCACCAATTATCGTGTTTCTTAACTTCAGTAATATATGTTATTCCTTTATTTATTAAATATCTTACTCTAGGATTGAATATTCTATAACCCTTCTTCTCCCTTTTGTTATATTAAATAATATCATCAATTTCTTTAAAATTACCTAATATAACCTTATAGTTATCAAAGCCTCTTTAGTTGTGTTTTATAGAATGGCTAAAAAGCCCTATTGGAGAAAAGCATAATTGGAAAGCCCTATTCTTTTCCAAAAATATGGCATAATAGTATACTTCGATTAGCATATGCTTTCTGTCTCAGGTTTTGTTAATTCTTGTTTATTTACTATCTTAAAGATTCTCACTTCGATCCAGAGTCGTAAAAAATTTTGAAAGGGATCAGCTGATAACCACCGGATGTTTATTTGTTGTCATTATGCTATTAATTAATGACACTCTCAAAGGAATAGTCGTCTTTAGTTTGTAACAATGACTAGATTCGCTTATCTACACTCATCACACTCATTCGAAATCCATATTCGTCCATATCTTGACGATCGGCGTCTTAAGAATAAATAAAAGAGTGAATAAAATCCTCAATTCTGCTCTATTTGCAATACCAAATTTCAAGATTGTTTCAAATTCCTGAAGTAGTTAACTTTAAATGTGTTCTTAGGACAACCTATTACTCTTCTTCAATCCAAAAGCTACAATATAACACACACTTTGGTAAA
>JAQJVL010003514.1:0-59595 GCA_035578905.1 Stictocephala bisonia | reverse complement strand
AATACCCTTTCTTATGAATAACTATCAATAAAAATAGTGTTGACTCATTTTTTTTAAAAGTAAAACTAAAAACTTTCGAATGAATAATCTTAAGCAAAGTTTAAAAAAGACAATAGGTCTTTGGGTATTTTTTTCTTAATAATTCAACAAAAAGTCAATGATTACTGTTTTTGTTTAACTATTTCAGTGTATTTTTACTTGGTTGGATCATTATTAAAAGTTAAAGCTAAATAGTGTCTTATTGTATGAGGCTAAGTTAGGGCTAAGAAGTCCTCTCAAACTGGGGACCAATGGAAGAGTAGCTTCCGGACCACCCACCACCATTGAGTGACCTTGCAGAAGGACTGCGAGCAGAGATGGTATCACTAGATAGTCGCCCAACCAAGGAAAAGCCGCGCTCGATGCTCCTTGATGCTGTTTTGTTATACTATCGTCAGATACTTCCGATTATCACCTCTGGCAATTTGCAATGTAGACTTCTACAATACCAATATTAAATATGCTTGAAAACACAGTTAGGTCACATAAAACAAGTACAACAACGACTTGGCATTTTACTTTCCCTTATACAAATACAACATATAGTTTACCAAACGTTGGTACTAACAACGTTTTTATAATAGTTATTTATAAAAAAAATTATTAAAGGTTTATAACACAGTAACAGGTACTAAAATAAAATTTAACGAAACAGGAATGTTTATTAAATTGTTAAATAACAACTATAAATCTTATAAAAATAAATACTGGCATTTTACAGGGAAAACTATATATCATATTACAGATTATAATACATTACAGAATAAATTTAATTTTTTCCGTAAAAGAATGCAAGATTGTTAATATAACAGCGTACAAAAATATATTGACGAGTCTACAATCACAAATATATACCCATTTAATAATATGCTTTATACAAACTTGTCATTTAATTTAATTGTTAGTGTTTAGTTATATATTATTAAATGTGTATGTACTTTTTACGAAAAAAACAATAAAAAAGAAAAAACTTTGTTTTGGTGATTATTGTAATGAGCAATTAAATACGTATTGAAAATATATTAAACATGTTAAAATTAACAAATGAATATTAATTTACTGTAAGTAAACGTAGGTTAAAATAATTGGAATTAGAATATTTTGAATTTTAGTTGTTAATTATTTTTTTCTGACACTTTCTGTAAAAACAATAGTTCGATTCTTAAGCAATCAAAAAACTTTTTAAATTATCATAAGTTAAAATTGCAAATCAAATAACTCACCTTTTTTTTATATTTCAAATACTTTTGGACTGCTCGGCCTTATCCAAATTCTATTTTACGTAATTTTATTAATAAAATCTACCACTGAGGGATGTATAAAACCAAGAGCTTTCCCGGATGTCAGCTGCTACAAGATGTGTCAGATCTATGAAAGACGTGATGTCTGGTCAAACTGATTTTCAACTGTCTCAAGTGGAACTTAGCATGTAAACTTTTTACTTTTAATATATTGAACCTTCTTTTTATTTATTCTTATTTTCAATGTTGATTTTATATTTTATAGGAAGATATATTATTAAGACAGTTATTACATAATTTTTTTAATTATTTTATTTTAACTATTTTTTAGCTAAGTATATTCATGTTTTACCCCCTAAATTAATTAATACCCCCTGAATTAATTATTATTTTTATCAATATTAATATTTATTTTTTTTAATCGTATATAAAATTCTTTTAATTTCCATGATACATCAGTAAAACATCCTATGGCATTTCAAATGGAATTCATTCTTATGTTGTTTTAAAAGTCAAGATATCCAAACGAATAAAACTTTAATGAATTTAATGAATAAACCCAAAGTAAGCACAAGTGTAGAGGGAACCGAGGCCATAGGTCAATCTTGAGGATAGAGAAACCGTGGTGACACGAGGTTAGTGAATTAATGGGACTAGTTCATAGCTTGAAGTTTCCTGGGCTATGAACTAGTCAAATGCAACGAAATGTAATAAAAAGTCAAACTACGTTGTGACACAAGCAGTCTACTGTGAAGTGTTTAAAACTCATTAACAACGTAGTGTGGATTGAAACATTTTTAACAAATCGAATGCATAGTGACATAAGTAGTAAATTTCGTATTTTTTCAATTTTAATTAAATTATAAATATATTTGTTTTTAAAATTGTGATTTTTTAAGTAAACAAATGTCGTCAAAAGGCTCCACATACTTTAACTGAAGCTGTTTATGTAAGAGAGGATAAATGTATAATAATATTATATAAGAGGATTGTATTTAAAACAGTGGGTAAAACAGATGAAGTCAATGATAGGCTTAAATTATGACGTTAGACTTGACGTAGTAGGAATGAACGTACGCTCAGTGAAGTTGGATATTGTAATGTGAGAGATACGATGTTTATGTATGGCGAGTTTGGAAAACTTTCTCTGTTAGCGATGTGCAGTTGGCATTATGACTGATCTTGTCGTAATACAATAGTTATTAAAGTAATGAGTTACAGATTACCTATTATATATGATGTATATTTAATATATATCAAAGAATACGTATAGGGCATTATGATGCAGTAAATTACAAATAAAGAATGAAAATATTATTTTAAGTTAATTGCAAGTTATATCAATACATGTTAAAAATTGGGTTTTGATCACATTTCATTTCAAAATTTTGATAAAATAAACAAATATTTCTCCATGTACCGTTGAAGAAGGTCAATGATGTTTATTATTTATAAGTGACAGATATAACGGTCACGAGCTGATGCTTAATTGATTGGTAGAAAAGGATTGATTTGTTTTTTTCATTTATTATAGTATACCTGTGTTTTTTATCGACTAAGTAACGTTATAACTTACAAATACGAGAAAATTGTTACATTCTTATGTGCCTTAAAAAATATTTTCCATACAAGTGTCAGTTATAAATAAATAATATTCCCTAATTGATCATATTTAAACTAACAGTTTAAAGGTTTGTAAATAATTAAACATTTTATTATTATAAAAATAATGGCATATTTTATATTGTATTTGTTTGACATTTATTTTTTAAATACTATATATCATTCGCCATAAACATTTAATTTTAAAAAGGATATGCACATTGGGATTAATGTTAACTATGTAAGTTATTTTATGATGTCTATAGCAAAACTTTATGTATAATTGTGTATCACTGCCAATAGTTAGGCACCATACTAAATGTTATTATAACGTGTGGTTACATAAGATTAAATAAATTATCTGAAGAGAAATTATGTTCCGTAAATTATATCGATGTAATAGAGTTGTATTTTATAATATAAATATGGATAGTAATATGTTTTATGATAAAACAGTGATCAAAATCAGTACAAGCAATAGATTATTTAGCTGTATTGTGTATTAGTCACTGTTGTAAGTTATACAGTTTGCCTTATTATTTAAATACTAATTTCTGTGATAAGAGCATTTCTAATCCTAGGCTTACCTTGATGGTTTTTGTTCAACTCCCTCAAGGGCGTTCCCCTTAAATATTAAATGTCGCTAATGACATTCAAAAGTAGGTTCTTGTAATCATGATCACTAAATTTATTTCTTATAAATTCAAATGGACCGATTCTCATGTAATGCAATATTCTTTAAGTTTTGCGGCAGTTCTTTTGTCTTGGTATAAACATTTCATTTGATACCAATACTCGATATTTAAAGGAGTTTCATTCAACTCCTTAAGGGCTGTTCCCCTGAAGAGATCGAATATGTTACTCTTATATGTTAAATAGTATGTTCTCTAGTATCCTGATGATGTACCAAGATTTCACTTTTGCAAGTTGAGTTCCTACAAAAAGTTGTGGAAGCGTTAATATGGTTCTCTACCATGTATAAGCTCTTATTAAGACAGAGGCTCTATTGAAGCAGAAAATCACTTCCGAAGCCTTAGTATGAAAATTGGAAACACAGTTCTGACAAGTCGATTTGTTGTGAAGATGAAACGTTATATTTCTCTCCTATATCTTTCAATGTACGTTTTGTTGGATATGAAGGGTTTGCGTCTTATAGGAAATAATTATCACAATTGTGAGCATAAGAATAAGTTAGTAAGGCTTATGGGGTTTGGATTTTATTTTGTTTATTAATATTTCCACATGATCAAGCAATACTTAGGTAGGAGTTAGTTTGGCTTATTAAATTATTTGTTGATATTAACGTATCAATAGGGTAATAATATATGTTGGTAAAATAACATATTGACGTTATTCCAGCTAATAATTTGTTTATTGGATTCTGGGTAGTTTAAAAAATCGTTAACACTTTTTTGGAAAAATGTTACGTATATTATAACAAGTTAAAAACATTGCCAATACATAATACATTTAGTTAGTCAATTAATATTTTCGTAAAGTAGACTATAATTACAGTGTACTTAGTATAATAGTGGTGATTTAGTTTATTTATTTATATTTGAAATAAAATACATTGAAAATAATTTTTACTACTAATAAGTTTACATTAATATTTTTTTCAATGAGGCTGACTAAAGTATTTCAGTTCTCTAATGTTACAGTTTTATGTTGATTTTTATAATACTCTAGATATCATATCTTATTGGATTAGTTATTGGGTCACCTCAAGAGATTTCAGTACTCCATATTCCATTATTAGCATTACATCCAATAGCTGATGTAACTAAGTTATGGTATATTAGGTTTCGAGAGGTTATTTCCTTTTATGAACGATATAGGTCAAATAACAATTATTGTTGGACCACGTTCTCGAATTAATAACCATTAAAATTGTAATTATGGTATCTCTCAATTATAGTATTAAATTATAATTACCCATAATGGCTTAATTGTAAATTGTGTTATATTTAGACAAAAATGTATTCTCTTGCAATTATCAAACAACAAACCAATACAAACAATCCAAATAATTATTAAAAATGTATATTTTTTTTAAATGATACGTATATGTTTTCGTGTGGGTTTTACGCCATAACTTACATTTTGTGAAAAATACAAGTATTGATAAATTTTTTTGTTACCAAGTTTTACTAAGTATTCCTTGACTATAATATGTTAGTCCTTCATTTATAGTTTGACATTATTTGTCACGTACCATTGCGAAAAAGTGATGATGTAAGAATTATTAATTGAGATTTTATATCCAATGTTACTTTTTTAAGTAAGGTTAAATAAATAATAGTATATAAATATAATTTTATATATCCTAATTTTATGATATGTGACTGTATAAATATCGTGTAATAATTTACTAGTTAGTTTATATTTAATGTTTAGGATTATTTTAAACGAATCTTATACTTTGTTTAATGCTTAAAGTAATACTAAATGATAATGTTGTCAGATAGTAAAATATGTAATGTGCACATTTATGAATAATAAAAGGCTATTATTTATACAACTAATACATGGTTCGAAATATTTACTAACAGTATAGATATGCTTGTAATTAATAGCTCCAACCTAACTCCCCCCTTCCTCTACCCACCCCCCCCCTACCCCCCCCCTCTTCCTCCTATTCCCCACTAGCCGTAAATTATATTTGATTATTCAATTAGATTTTTTTTTAAGGAACAAATTTAAATGGACCATATTGTATACCAAAGGAATATAACTTTCGAAGTTTAATCCTGAATTATGAAGTATCATTGTGGCCTATGTCCTTCATAAATATTGTCTAAATAATTTAAATACAAATGTTTAAATCTATTGATTGTATAACTATGACAAATTTTATTAAATAACCCATAAAAATAATTATAGGTACATTTAGGGTAAAGAAAGTCTAAAAGTTATTGTAAACATATATTTAACTTACCTACTCTATTTGTTTTATATAAAGCGAGAAACAACACATTAAATCATCGAACCCACTTTTAATGCTTTATTACATACCAAAATAAACATTAATTAGGGAATATAGAATAGAGTCTGTTGTTTAAATGTATTCATAACACAGTATACACAAACTTAGGGTTCCTCTTTAGCACAAAAAGTGGTTGATGTTTTCAATCATAGACTCTCCTCTTTTCGCTACTTTGTGTTCGGGTTTTAAAAAGGCCAACGGAGTGAATGTTAACTGGCGGAAATAAATCTGCATCAAATATGTTCACTTGGAAATGAAAGTCTTTGTGGTTTTCCATTTAATGTTTTTAAATGAAAAACATATTTTTTTTTGTTTCATATAACTAGTAATAGAAAATTATTTATAATTTGTTTTCTAATATTTATATATTATATTAATATATATATATATCATATATATATTACTACAATGTATATCATTATTTTAAAAATATTACTCAAATTAAATTAATGCTGTGTCCACAATTAACTCGTTATACTATCATCGGCTCATAATATAAATTAAAGCATATAAACATCCCCACCAATAAATAACAATTTTTTAAAAATAGTATTATTATTATATGGAAATACCAATACGGCCAATTAATAGTGATAGAGTTTACTTTTTTCTTTCAATGTATCTTGATTAGAATACTTAATTATTACATTATACTCTTACTGTTTTGTAATGACTGATAACTTCATTAAAGTTTTATTGGTACTTTGCTCACGAGATTTTCACTTATTGAGGCCCACTGTTAATGAATAAATTCGTAATATGATACTTCTAGCCTTAATATATAGCAAGCCTGACCTCGATGCAGTTGGTCATGAACGTCCAAATCCCGTGAGGTTCAACAAAATTAATCTTGATGTGTTTTGGATGACAGCCCCGAAACCATGTTGGAATATTTTCGTACAAAATTTGCTGGCGATAAATTACAGAATGCAAAATAGGATTTATTCGATACTTATGTATATTATTCGATCCTCTATGCCATCATATAATTTTTTAGGTAGTAATTGTAATCATAGAAATGTTGTTACACTTTCTTAAGGAGATTGGCGAATATAAACTGTATAGTTCAATTACCGATCGGTTTTTACGGTGAACACATTCTTCATTAAATAAATACTAGCTGTAACGCCCGCTTCGCCGGTCATATTATTGAGTTTGATTTAGAACATAATAGCTGAAAAGATTCGAGCATTTTTGCATTCTTCTACCTATATTAGATTTTTTAGGAGGAATGTCATAAAAAGTAAACTGCAATAAAAATAATTTATTTATTTTTATTTTAACATTTCACCATTGTTTTAATTACCGAGGAAAAAAGGATTAAACCAAATACAGATTCATCTGATCAAGTAAAAGTAGTGTGTGCTACTATCTCAAGGGAAATGTAGAACTACAATAAATCAAAACATATACAGTACTGTTGTTGTGAGAACTTCAATCTGCTTATAGGCATGTGAAACTACATTAAACCACACAGTCATATGTTTTTTGTAAAACAATTCAGGTTTCTCAATTTGAATAACATGGAATTTTAGGAGCCGTGGGGACGGGACCCTGATGGACGGATCTGCATCAACCTTCACAGAAACCATCTCGGGGAGTATACAGGACAACATCTATAAAGTTCATGGCGATCGGTTGCGATGGTTTGGCAGCGCATAAACTTCAAACATACTTTATATACAAACATCCTCTTTTCTAATATAGATATAAATAAATAAAAACTTAAGATTATTTGTCTCACTGACTATTCATTACTTAATGGAAGGCAAATAAGAAAGCTACTTAAACCATTATTACGTAACTAACGAAAAACAACTAATGATTTTAACATGATTGATTAAATGTGAAACATTAAAACGTAGGAAATGAAACCGAAAAAAAGTCCGCTTTTCAGTCGGTTTCTCTCCTCCTTGTCGTCGAAGTCTCACAACTGGTAATTATTCAACTTATTTATCATTACTTCTAATTAATTATGGAATCTATGGAGGACTATCTGAAAATTTTATAAATTTACATTGTTTAGATCCAATATGATTATATATTATTGATTTAACATGTTCTATTAGCAGTAGAAAATAAGAAATGGAACGAGATGAACTAATTATTCAATCTTGAACATGAAAACAAGTGACCCAAAGAGGGTAACCACTGCACGTGTGGGTGGATAGGTGGAGTCAAAACAACTGTCTGTATGGGATGAGGCGGAAGGGTCATTCAATACAAATCCCATATCGTAAAATTTTATTTAGAATGAAATTAGTAGATTATAGTTGTTTGGGGATTCTTGACCATTATAAAAAAAACTTCCGAAACTCCATTTTACTTGGTGGAATAATATAAAAATCTGATAATGTACTATGGTATCAAAGTTACATTTTTTTTTTTTTTTTTTTTTTTAGGTAACAGTATAACCTGAAAAAACCCCACATTCAATTGAGGGAAACTCCCTTCACATTGAAGCGAAGGAAAAAAACATGGGTTTTTTTCTGCTAATTATAATTTTTTATAATATTAAAAAAATTATAACCAAAAACGATCACCTTCTAAATGAAAATAGGCCATCGAGCATAAAAATTAGCAAACAATTTCTTTATTTTAAAATCATTAGAAATTTATGAGTTACGGTATTTCATTTAAATTAGGTTTGAAACCCAAAATACTTCGTATCATTTAAAACATTTAAGATTTTAAAAAATACTAACGGAAAAATGGAAATAAAAAAAATTTAGAATTGGAAAATTTTACTTTGAATCCTTTTAAAAGGTTCAGAAGAAATAGTTTGGCATAACAGTTTTCTTTCAATAAGATGAATCAAGTAATTTCCTCCCTTCAATTACGATGCCACTGTTGAAATGTGAGATTTGAAAGGTTTCGTTGTTACCTGGACATAACGTTGATTTAAAATAGGCGTAGAAAGCTGATATTGGTTTTTCAGGTTAAAATGATATTTTTCAAATGTTTAAAAAATGTTTAATGGTATCTATCTTAGTACGCATATTGTTAAAGTATTCTTGAATATGTTAAACCTTTTGGAATCGTTTTTAGGTATTAAATTATTAATAATCAGAATACTATTTAGTGCAATAATAGTGACATTAGTATTTATTCATATTATTATTAAGATTTTCTGAGTAGAGTTATTTACTTTCGCTTAGATTTACAAAGAAAAATTCAGTTTATACTTCATACATTGAACCACTGTCAAATACGTAACATAAAATTAGGAAATAAATTCTCTCTGCATTATCTAACTCTTTCATATGTATTAATCAGTATCTTTATTTGAAAGTTGTCTTTTTCTATGGTTAACGTTACGAATAGAATCACTAAATTATTATTTTTAACTTATTTAATGATTCACCTGAAAAAATCAAAATAATCAACAACCAAAATAAAGTCAGAAAAACATAAATTTGTTACAATATAAATAGAAATCTACATCAGATTTTAGCTATCTATTTTAGTTAAACCTAGGTTTACCATCCTCGGTCAGAGGAGTTCACAAATAATAGTGTTTTTGCCTTTTTTATTTGATTTTCTTAAATTTGTTTCCTTTGTCGAATCATCCGGGGTCAGAAAATAGTACACTATACAGATAATATTACATTTATTTTTTTATTGTAATATATTTGTGTTGTGTGGATCCCTTTGGTTATTCTACAAACACGAACTATGCTATTAAGAAGATATTTTATTTCTAAATAATAACCCGAAAAATGTATACTATTAAATAAAAGGGGGAGGTATATATAAATGATAATTTCAAAATATGTATCTACAACAATAAGTGGTGCAATATTAAAAATAAGAAATGTTGACTATGTAATAATTGTCCTTAACAAATACTGTATAGTATTTATTTTTTTAAATTTATATATTTTACTATACTGTGGTCCAACAATTTCAAATTTTCTTTACAAAAATAGTGAAAATCTCAGTTTTATAGATGCAAGTAAACAAATGAATACCAGAAATCGGGTTCATTCTTTCCAAATGCATAAGTGTACATGATTGGACTAAACATATCGCACTTATTTTGTAGACAGTCAAATTTAACAATGTATTTTTATAAAATATTACGTTTAACATATACTAAGAATATTTAAACACCCATTATTTATTAACGTGGATGCTTTTGACTCAGCTTGGACTGTGTAAAAGTGTTGGTTCTATACACTTTTCTAGAGAAAAAGTAAGAAAATAAATAGTTTTTAAAGTATTATTACTTATACTCCTATATTCGTTAGTATAGATAAATTATTTTGATCATCAGAAAAAAAATTTTCAAATGGTCTTAAAGTTTATTTTAGGGCCCCCTAAAAAAGTAGTTTTTCCATTTGTCTGTATGAATGTGTGTCTATGCACTTCGCTGGAGACTAATCGATATATAAATTTTTATCAAATCATTAAGTAGTGAATTTAGCCAATATCATCAAAAAGAGTGTTTTCACCTTTTTTAAAATATTAGTTTTCTTTATTTTTTTGGAAAAAACACACAGAAAAGGAATTTTATCCAAAAACAGCTCTAAAGGCACGAAAGGTCAACAATTCACAGTCGGTGAAGGTTTTTTACATAAAAACTTGCAATTTATTTAATTTTAAAGTTTGAGTAAATCTGTCATCATTTTAAAATAGTAGAAGGGTTATACAAATTGTGTTAAATTTTTTAAACAATCAGATATGACAAAGGGAAAGTGGATAGTTTGTATCAGTTACTGGCAGCATTTATAGTTCATTTTCATATAGTTTTTTCTAGTTCTACAAAAATTATAATGTTTAGACATATTCCATATTTTTAGGCCTATATGAACCCTAACTACTTTGTAGTATAGTACTTGAAGAAAAAAACAATTTCCTATGTTTTGATTATTAATGCAATAGGATTTAGTATTTTTGTTGTTTATAGACACTTCACAAATTCACAGTTTTATCACCAGTGGGTAGAATTTCCCCCCCCCCCCCCCCCCCCCCCCCCACCCCCCCCCCCCCCCCCCCCCCCCCCCCCCCCCCCCCCCCCCCCCCCCCACCCCCCCCCCCCCCCCCCCCCCCCCCCCCCCCCCCCCCCCCCCCCCCCCACCCCCCCCTTCCCCCCCCCCCCCCCCCCCCCCCCCCCCCCCCCCCCCCCCCCCCCCCCCCCCCCCCCCCCCCCCCCCCCCCCCCCCCCCCCCCCCCCCCCCCCCCCCCCCCCCCCCCCCCTCCCCCCCCCCCCCCCCCCCCCCCCCCCCCCCCCCCCCCACCCCCCCCACGGTCTACTGTTTTCTGAAGAAGCACTTGTTATTCCTCGGAAATAACGTTTTATACAAGAAAAATAATCGATAGTATTATATACTGGAAAATATATTTATGTTTTTATTCATCTATATAATTGTTCACGTCTTTTTCCATAGTTGTTTACATTTAGATGTTATTTTTTCGTCTAAACATGACTTTAAAAATTTTTTTGTCCTACAAACAATATTTTTTGATGTAACGGTCAATTTACGTCGTGAAAAGTCAACTATAGTGATTAGACCACAAACAAAAATATTTTATTAACTTCCACTAGAGGGACAGACCGTCCCGGAGAAGCAGGCACCCCAAATTTAAACAGTAAATTACGAATTGTTGTGGAGTAAATAGGCGGTTGGGGAACATTAGTTAATGTTTTGTCAGATAAGTTAAAAGTCTTTCAAGCAACAAATTATTGTACATTTGAAAAACAAATTCCACAATTCGTGTTCTGCAATAAAAAAAAAAAAAAAAAAAAAAAAAAAAAACAAGTAAAAAGGAAAAAGGTTATCGAAAACATTTTTTAATAACTGTTTTTTACTATAACCCAAAGGTCTTTTTTAATTGTTCGGTATAAAAATGGAGTTTTCGTGACTGAAATCATGAGTAGGTACTCAATAAATATGGAATTCTTATTAAATGAAATTTTTCAACCAAGGAAATCGTATTTTTCAGAAAGCGTCTACAAAATGCAAAATAACCTGATGTTTTTATATGTTTCTTGATCATTTGTTTTTAGGACAATATTATTTAGAACAACCCTGATTATATGACAACATATGTCGATAACAAAACCTCTATCACAGATTCCAATCTTTTTTTGGTTAGTATATTGCATTTTTTGGTTTTTATAGCGCCTAAATAATTATCAAACGTGGTCTTTGGTTTAAAAAAAAACTAAAGTTAATGATCGTCTTTTCTACCAAGTCAAGTTTAAGGGTTAAAGCCTCTTAACACTTAACCAACAGTTTACGTGACTTTCAAACACGGGATTGTCAGTATAAAAAAACTGTAAGTTTTCTTATGGTGCCAAGCTCCACCATCTTAGTCCATTCAAAAAAAACAATTACTGAACCTGAAGCTTAGTGAAACTTTTTTACTATTGGTATCAACAGTTAATCTTTGTTATTAAACATTTTTGATAATAATTTAAACATCGAGAAATGTTTATGGTCTTCTTTCCAAATTTCCCAAATTAAAACTTTAAACCGTGATTTTCAGTATGGTAATTGAATACATTAAGGTCTGAAGTTAGTTTTATACATACCGCAAATCATTAAAAAATATAGATTCTTACAAATATTATAAAAGTTTGTGGGTTTTCTGTCCAAAACACCAGATCCGTTAAGGAAGTTCAGTGTGAAATGTCATTGTTAACACAACTCGGCTCATTAAACTAACAATGCGTGTTAATCTTTCTATACGACCGTACTCATTACAAGTTGAGATTCGGAAACATCTAGTACTGTTTTTGTGTTAACCACTGTAATTGTACGTATATATGAGTATTTTAAGATTAATTAGAAGAATGGTTTATTTGGTGTAAAATACACAAAATAAATTTTAAATTACAACTCACTTTCAACGTCGCAAAAACGTATGGTTCATTATATAACATTAAACGATATATTTACCAATTAACTATTACCTATAAATTTTATGTATTTACTTTTTTAGAATGAATATATTTTTATACAATGTTATTATACAAAAAGAGAATCAGTTGTAAGGAAATCAAAATGTTAAAACTTTCAAATTGGGTAATAAGTATAAATGCATGCAGGCATCATTTTATAGATATGACGACATATAAATCGGTCTTTTAAAAACATAAACCACGTGAGATTAGTAGTTACAAACAAACAAAAAATCAACAAATTTATTTTAACCAACAAGAATAATTTAGCGAAAAATACTTCAAAGTTGGAAAGATATGATTCTGGTAAGAGAATAACATATTCTTCGGAAATAAAGTGGAAGGCGGGAAGTTCATATCTTTATACTTTGTTATAAAAGTCCCAACCATTCGGAGGAAAGTCAAAAACTTCCCTGGAGGTCCACCAGAGCACCCCTAAATTTAACTAGTCTTAATAATTCAAAATTGAATTTATGTTAAATAGCTACAATCACATAGTTTTTAATGTTATATTTTAGCTATACAGTCTGAAGCATGTTTGAACATTTAACAACAATAAAAAATACATTTTTATAAAATATAAATTATTTAGTAGATGATATGTTATTCAGTAGAAAATATTTAACAATTGATTTCAGCAATGAATAAATGATGATGAAATTGTTAGTCACTTAGTAATTTTGAATTTTATTTAATTCTTCTTATTTGATAAAAGGCAGGTATATTGGGCATGATGGTGGCACTAGGTTGCGAAATCAGCTTACTACATCCATACATGCTGCTTCTTTTATGGTTCTTTTTTTCATTTACTTTCTTTATATTACAATACTTTATGCTGTCCATTGCACACTATGGTCTTCTGCCAAAAACCATGATCTGAAATGTTTAGAATATTTTTCCATGATTTTTATGCTGTTTTTATGTTCTTGTATTCTTTTTTTTTTAATGGTAGTGATGTTTGTCCAACATAATTTAAATCACATTGACAAGGAATTATGTAAGGCAACATTTTTGGTTCATTGATTTTGATTGTATGGTTTAACTTTTCTTAGTAAATTTCCAATTTTTTTTTTATTTTGTGACAATGAAATTCTAATTTTAAATTATTTGTTGGTTTATTCTGATTTGTTTGAAGTTATTGAATAAACATTCAAAAATAATAAAGTGACTAATAAATGTTTATCAAAGTTTTATATAGTATATATTCACTATTCTTCATTGATCAAATCATCTGCAAAATATTTTTAAGTAACTATGATGTAATTTAATTTATACTTTATAAATTTTACTTTATTAGTTTATTATGTATTATCTTGTTTAATATTGAAAATAGTTCAGACTGAAAAGCCGAAATATAACATTAAAAAAAAAAAAAAAAAAAAAAAAAAAAAAAAAAAAAAAACTAGGTGATGTGTTGTTATTTACACAAAACCAGTAATGAACGCCATTAAAATAATTACATACTGTAAAGGAGATAATTCAAAATTAATTTTTCGAAAAGTTCTGTATGGTAAATTGATTATAAACAACGTTTTAAATTAAAACCACTCTTGACACAAATGATTCAGCTGTACTACTACATGTTGTCTTCGAATAATTTATATTAATGTTTATCCTTAGTTTGTAAAAGAATATGCACGCACGCACACACGCACGTGCACACACGCACGCACACACGCACCGTGCGCACACGCACTCAGCGCACGCACAATACCACTAATAAAATAAATATTAGCCCATATATTTACGATAGTTACACTTAATATTAAATATTAAAATAACTTTAATTTGTGGTTTTATCTTAAATCATGATTCTTGGTTATTTCCATACCATGACGATGAGAAAAACAAATCGTACATATATGTGTTCATGCTATTGTTTTAATAATTAAAAACTATGTCATATAATGAATTACATACTGCCAATGGTAATGGTTTTTATAATAATGTATATACACTTTTCTGCTAGTAATGACAAACATTTTTAGATAAACTAAACATTTTCATTGCCAATGTCACGTATGTTTACGTATTAAAGCAGTAAAAACATTTCATAGGGGGTTGTACAAGGCATTAATGTTTCGGTAATGCTTGGTTTATTTTATATTATGACTTTCTCATGTATTATGTCATATTTTAAGATCCAGGACAATATTAACAAAGCATTATTATTTAAGTATCAAAATCAAGGTCCTTACAATTGACATATGCTGCAAAGGTTGGTTTTTTTGTTAATGAAATGAAATATGTCTTCCTTACTGCTTTAATTTTCGCTGGTTATGGATATTGTAATGCATTACTTCTCTAAACCAATTAAAGGTATTATACTAAAGTATATAATTAACTTTTTCTTTAAACTCAGAAAAATGTAATAACGAAACAGTATTAGGATATGGGACATTATAATGTTGACTAAAAATTAATAGGAATTGAAACTATTAAAATGATTGTCCAAATATGATTTTGCTATCAAACTAAAAAATATATGTAATAAAAAAGTAGTTATTTCTGTTTTAAGTTGCAATATTAATTAATTTGTATAACCTTAGTATGCATCTAGGTGGTCGAAAGTGTGTTTTTTGATCAAACGGAAAATCACAATTGTCAGTAAGTATATTCGACTTACCTATGTTTTTTAGTGTTAAATTAAAGTTTTGAACGTGCTAACATTATATCAACTTAAAAGAATGGAGGTTTTAACAATTAAATAACAGTCTGTTAGGCCTACACGTCAAATAAACCCTTTTTCCTAACTCTTACTCAATAAGTTAATTTCGCATGTTATTTAGATTTGATGTTAGGTTAAGTAAAATCAATTTATTTTATTAAACCTATAAATTTTTTCTTCTCTCTAAGAATAATATAAATAATACATTATTAGTTATAAGGCATTTTATTAATTCACTCTTAACACATTTAATGTGATAATTCCATTTTTTTAATGACATACTTTGGAAAAACGAACTTTTACTCTCATTACGATAAAAAATATTTAATAGTTAAACCATTTACTATTAAAGTAATACATTTACGATGATGTTTAATTGTTAGTACGCCTATTGTAACAAGGCCACTGATATAGTTTCAAGAGTTCCTGTCTCTCCAAAACTTGGATATTAGTTGATGGTATTAATCCATCGGAATGGCCTATATTGGCCTTTCTCAGATTAAGTACTACAACTTCGTTGTTGTTAAACTTATATATTTTCATTTTAAATTAAATTTACTAAACTTAGTTCAATGACTATTAACATTGATTTTCTCTAAAAGTGTGACTGCATATACGTCAAGTTTAAGACTACTTATAGCAAATAACTATATATATTTAGAAGAAATGAACTTCTTGTTAGTAGACTCAGTTTTTTATTAAACTATCCAACATTTTATATTTGTCATCGTCAGATAAGTGTAATATCTAAACCTAATCAATGTAACAATACTTGTAAAATGGCCCAAGTCCGTTTTATATCAATAAGGGATATTCATGTTCTAGCCTTCAGAATTAGTGACTTTTTAATATTTACATGACCTCTAATGGATAAAATCCTAATGAATTTAACATTTATAACATATTTTTCTGAAATTATTAGCTTCTCTACACAATGCTCTCAATTCACAGTTAAAATTTACGTAGAAACAGGTTAATACCATAATATGCCAGAGAAAAACTATAATACGTCTCATGTTTGTTTCCAATAGAGTATATAAAGAAAAAATGTTTACGTTTAAATATATATTTGGTATTAAAACAATCAAAATTCACAGATGGACGTCATGTTACATAAAGCTGTTAATTATCTCAAAATTAGCTAGCAAACTATTTCACTAGCCTTTTTGACATGAACTTTATGGGAACGAGAGATGTATCGACTATTGGCTCAGTGGGGATTCGAATCTTGGGAACATTGCTCCGCAGTCCGAAGCCTTAGCTACTGGACACCACGTTGTTGTTTTGTTGATTAGTACATAGTTGGATGAAAATATTTATTGCTTGAGAAATAACATATATGAAAATGCTTGAATATTCACAAGTATCTTCAACTATTGAATAGACAGACTTTATCTGTGTAAGAGCTGTTTTTAAGTGATTAAATTGAAATTTTATAAAATATTGTCACATACTACTTAAAACGTACATTTTAACAGTTTTCAACTGTGCATGCATTTGTTATAAACTTCAAAGAGTTGTAAATTTTTTTAGTCTCATAGCAAAACTTAGCTGATACGAAATAATCTCCCAAACAAGGCTAAAATTATAATTTAGAGGCCTATTGACTTACTATATTTTACCATTGAATTATATGTATCTTAGGTAATTGTCACGTAATTTTCAATCAAACGATTTTTTTACAGATCTTCTCCATATTCAACAATATTTGTGCGATTACAGATATACTTTTGAACTTCAATATAATAAAGAAATATTACGTTTCACCATGGATAAATTTTGTATATCAATTGTTGTATATTTGAATGGTCGTAGTGCCTTTTTACATACATATAATCTAAACATGGTCGTGATTACTGTAGTTATGGTTGTACATTTTTATTAACTAAACTTCCTTAATTATATGTAATAAGTTCGTCAAACTAAATCATAAAATATAGCGAATATCATACCAACACAAATAATATAGGAACACTACAAACAAACGGAAATGTGACCGATTTTGACAAACCACGTTATCCTTTCTCGTACTAAGTGGGATTCACAATTGATGTTCAACTACACTTTTTATTTATTTATATTTATCTTGTTTATTTTAAAGAATCTAAATATGAACAACAGTGTGGCCCCATAAAGTAAAGCAAAGCTTATCAACGGGTTCCAATAATTACATACACAATGTTCCTTTTTTTAAGTATAATCACGTTAGTGGTGGTTTAGGGTAGGCACCTAAATACCAAACATTTTAGTAGGTAATTGCTACATAGTGTAAATATTTAATTTTTCCACTAATTTTAATGAATATAAATGCTTAGTGAGAATATCCTTATCCTGTAAAATACAATTTATTAAAAAAAATAATGGCAGTGTTGCATTATTTTAATACAACATTAAAAAGAAAAAAAAAACATCATTAACAATCAACAATAAACAGGTAATTAACAGCAATATATATCACTAACACAATAAACTAAAATTGACAGTAAGAAATAAAGCTAAAAAACAATTAATACCACTATAATTAATATACTATTCCCAAGGAAGGTCACGTGGTTTACAAAAAATCTGTTGCAATAATATTTTGTAATTATATTATGATCAATATTTGTTGTGTGTGACGTTCACTCTTTGTTGAATTTTCACAAACACGTCAAACGCTAAATAAAAAGCTTTAAATATGAACGCCCACTATTTAAAACATAGAAATTGGAATCGTCATCTGACGTAATGAAAAAAAAAATACATAAATTTAAGCGTATATATAAGCTTTTAAATATGTTTTTATATTCTGAATTATTATATGAGGAACTAATCTTTCCTTAATAAAATAATCAGGGTTATTAGATTGACTTACTCATATAAAACTACTAAATATTCAATTAATAGATAACTTATTATATAACCCATGATAGATACAAATATTAGGATTAATGTTTTTTTTTATTATATGTAACTTATTCCTACTTATGGAATACTAAAAAGTACCTTTAGAAGGACTTTTATTGACAGTAGAGGTTATGTAATTTAAGGAGGAAGTGAACATCCTGCCGCGTTGAAGAAGCACATTCAAATTAATGTAGTTTCCTAGTTTCTAAAACTTTTTTCTTTTACATTTTAAATGTAATTTGTTTCTTTCGTGGCAGGATGTTAAACTATACCTATGAAGGATATAAATAATAGTATTTCTTTACCAATATTATTTAATTTACAAGTTTGTTTAGTTTTATTGTCAAAATGTTTCAAAATAATACATAAAAAATAAAATTTCATAATTTAGCCCTAAACAAACAAGTTTACAATGTACAAATATGTTATGAAGATAATTTATTTAATGGATATCGTAATTTATTATTATTTCCTGACCATACAAAGCTGGTAAGTTTTTAAAAGCAAAAACAGGATTTGGTAATTTTTATTTAAAAAAATATATTGCTTACCTATTTATAGTATTTTTTAAGCATAAATTGTTCAGGTCCAATGTGTTTAAATACAAACTAACTGTAACAAATACAGGAAAAAACCTTTTTAACTTTGAGAGCATTTATACTTGAAAGTTAAAAGTTAATTTAAAAACTAACTTTAAACTTACATTTATGGTAGTATAACTCCTCAATTTCAAGAGTAAATATTCGGATTGAGTTGGAGAAGAAAGTTTGGAAATAAAAATGACATTAATTCAATTTGGGTAAACGATGCAGGACTTCTAAAATCAATAATATTAAGTTGAAAAATAAGAATCCTTATTCGTCTAACATAAAAACAAGCACAAAATAATCAAAAACGTAAATCGCCCCTTTTCTTTTTTCTTAAAATAATTATAATTTATCTTTAACCTAATTACATTATGTAAGACTGTCTCCAACCAAAAAAAGTAGGTTTCATTTTAAAGGAGGCACTGTTTTCCTTTTTCAAGGATGTATAAAGTTTCCTTACTACTTTGTATTACTTTTCAATGTATTAATGTTGGTTAAATACTAGTTTTGTTTTGTAATTTATTGTTATTTTTAAAGTTTCTAAGGGATCTTTTAAATTACTATAAATTGATTATTTTCCAGGGAAATGTATATTTTAGTTGAACTGTTCAGGATTTAATCCAATTTATTTACCTTTTCATTCAAAATATTAACGTGAATTTGGGTTTAACCTAAATTCCCAAACTACTTCACAACATTTTTTTTATTTAAACAACTATACGTTCTATTCAGGCGGTTAAAAACGACTTGCGTGTTGTTTTTTTTTTTGCACATACAGGGGCTACAGCAACGGAGGGGAAACGTTACACCACTCCATCTCTCTAGTTGGCATAAGGGGATATGATAGAAGTTTGGACAGTGGCACATTTTTTTAGTCACATTCTGCAGTAAGGTTATTAGATTAAAGTTGAGTGGAAGAGAGGACTTTAATACAAATAGGCCTAACTAATAAAGGACACATATTATTTCATTTTATTTCAGTAACTATGTTATTTTAACTTTGATGTAAGTAATATAAATATTATTTCTAATCTGAAGGCTATGTCACTTAACTTTTTAATTACATTATAATTATTAAAATCTATATTATAGCAAATTGAAATTATACTACAACCTGAATAATAAACTTGGTAATGAAACAAAATGCAATTCATTAGGAAATTCCTCACTCCTATAACAGGTATTTTTCCCTTATGCCATGTTCCATCTGAGCTGGAATTTCCAGACCCCACCTCGTACTGGCTAGCACCAATAACGTCGTGGGCGAAACTTGCACATTGTGTTTTCATGGACCGACGAAATGATAAAGTGGCATTTGTGGCACGTCGGTCCAGGTGGATGGAGAGTAATTTTTCCTCCCACCTCAACCAACTAAGTTTTTGTCTCTCGCACAAGTCATTTATTAGGTCACACGTTTAATAGTGGCTTTTTTTATAGCTTAGAAAGCAATCTTCTTAAACTAGAAAGGTAAACAATACACTCACCCCAGTTCCCCTACTGATTGTTTGTTACCTTCTCCAAACATGCAGGCTCAGTGTTGCTATCGGCTGTGGACACTACTAGAGAAGTCTGGGGGACTTTTGTCCATGTTGGGTGGTAGTCATTGTGTGGATGTTGTTGTGGGGGAGATAATGAGTATATCAGGCTTGTCAATTAGCTGTATAATCAGACCAGTACTACGTGGTTCGGATTCCACGTAAAGTGTAGGTCCCTTAGTTGCCCTGGCTGTTGGGCTATTTAATAAATTTGCCCTTTTGAGGAACATTGAACCCTTAGTTAGTTAACCAGACTACACTATCAAAACTCATCTAACATTCATATAATCAAGTCATATTTGCCTTAAAAAGCCAACACGTTGTGTCGGCGTCTCACATGTTAGAATTATAAGATATGTAATCTATTTTTAACGAACTTAAACTATATTCATGAATGGTATAATTTTAAAAGTTAATCAGCTCCGACAAATATAATTACAAATAACTATTGTATCAAATATATCTCGGTTTATAAAAAAAAAATATTGACGTCTTTTTTTAAGTGTGAAAAAAGGTTGCCACAGGCTTGTGTTTCTGTGACGATTCCTCTTACAAAGGAAAAAAAAATTCTAAACAAACAAACAAAAAACTCTTTACACTAAATTAACTAATGCGGCATTAACTCATACATATAAAACTATGTAGATGAGCAAAATACTTAAGGGAATAGTATCTGCAAGCTTATACTCCTTTCTAAATCCTTGTAATCTAAGTTAAGTAAACGTATCATTCTTCAAGCTCGATTCTTACTGGATGGATATATAATCTAATGTTATAAGATTAAACAAATACTCAGTAAATAAATAAAGAATAACAATATTTAATTACGGGAGTATTTGTTTAATCTATATACCATTAGATTATAAAGTAAAACGTAAGTTCATTTCAAACAGCCACCATTTGTATACATTTAATTTTATTATTATAAAAATTATGTTTTCGACGTTCAACTCGTTTCATATTAGATTTAAAACTAACTAAACACTTTAAAGTGGGGGGGGGGAGGGGGTTTGTTCACCATATTTTTCAAAATCAATTAAAAATATTCAGTAACAGATCTGTTTTGTAGAAACCTCCAAACCCATTAGTAAAATGGGAATGTTTTTGCACGTTAAATTATTTGAACGTTTCCAATTCTCAACTACATTGTTGTGTTCTGTCTTTAGATATTTGGATGGTCGTTATTTACTTTATTAATCTTTGGTTAACATCAGTTTTGTATATTTTTACTAATTAAATCTGACGTATTTATAAAATTAAAATTGTTCAAAACAGTATTTTAACAATGTCGTTAATTATTATTTTAATTCATTATAAAAAAATAATTACTAAATATTGACTGGTGGACTAATTTATCAATATTAAAACGGTTTGTTAATGTAACTATAATCAATATTTTGATTACTTTGCCATAGGCTTTTTCAATATCATTGTATATAATTTGTTAATCAAGATAATTCAGGCTGCAATCATTATTACACTGATTGAAGATACGTCATAAAACAAGTTTGTTTACATGAATTGATTAATACAAAAAAATTACATGCATAAAACTATAATATATGTTTTAACATACTTACATGTTGTAGCAGTAGCAAGGCTAATTTATGTGTGATTTGGATACAAAAGGTATTGAAAATATTGTTTTTAAATAAATAAATAATCTGCTGTTTGATAGTAAACCACCCTCCCACAAGAGTGACTTAGCCTCCACCCACTACAACAGTTAGAGTAGTTAGCCATCCCACAGCTTTGTAGTTAGCCCCACCATACGACATTAGAGTTGTTAAGCCCCTACCACAGCAGATTTAGTTAGCCCGACGAATACGACTATTAACCATAGTGGCCATTGGTTGGTATATTAAACAGCTAACCAAATCGAGCTTTGAACGATTACATTATATATTAGATAAGTAATAATAACATCAAAAACAATGAATAATAATTCTAAACTATAAAAGTAAACTAAAACAATCCTTGTGTAGTTTATTACAGTACGTTAGTACAAAAGGAGAAAAGAGAGTTAAGACCTTTAGGCGTTTAACAGTTAACTTTTGAGCAAAAATAGTGTTACTGTCGCATTTTTAAGTTGTAAAAGCAGGAAAACTACAAAGAAACGTGTTGTATAACAGAATTAAGACCATGCACAATATGGAACAGATTTTATCAGTTGCGCTAAACCCACAACACCACATCCTTCTCCAACACATAACCTGGGGCATGTACACACTAAGTTTGTTAGCCAACTGAGTAAAATCTGTTCATATTGTGTAATGGCTTAATCTGTTTATACAACACGTTTCTTTGTAGTTTCTGCTTTTTACAACTTATAAATGCGACAGTAACACTATTTTTGCTCAAAAGTTAACTGTTAAACGCCTAAATGTCTTAACTCTCTTTTCTTTTGTACTACGTTAGCTGTAATTAACTACACAAGATTGTTTAGTTACTTTTTATTGTTTAGATTATTATTCATTGTTTTGATGTTATTATTATCTTATCTAATGATATAATGTAATCGTTCTAAGCTCGGTTTGTTAGTGTTAATCATACCAACCAATGGCCACTATGGTTAATGTCGTAGTCGGCGGGGCTAACTAATCTGCTGTGGTAGGGGCTAACTACTCTAATGTCGTAGTGGGTGGGGCTAACTACTATGCTGTGGGAGGGGCTAACTACTCTACTGTTGTAGTGGGTGGGGCTAAGTACTCTCTTGTGGGAGGGTGGTTTACTATCAAACAGCAGATTATTTATTTATTTAAAAAAAATATTTCAATACCTTTTGTATCAAATCACACATAAATTATGCCTGGCTACTGGCTACTACATGTAAGTAGTGTTATAAACATATATTATAGTTTTATGCATGTAAATTTTTTTGTATTAATCAATTCATGTAAACAAACTTGTTATGACGTATCTTCAATCAGTGTAATAATGATTGCAGCCTGATTATTTTGATTAACAAATTATATACAATATATTGAAAAGCCTATTGGCAAAGTAATCAAAATATTTATAGTTCATTAACAAACCGTTTTATATTGATAAATTAGTCCACAAGTCAATATTTAGTAATTATTTTTATAATGAATTAAAATAATAATTAACGACATTTTAAATACTGTTTTGAACAATTTATTTTATAATACGTCAGATTTTATTAGTAAAAATATACAAAACTGTGTACCAAAGATTAATAAAGTAAATAACGACCATCCAAATATCTAAAGACAGAACACAACAATGTGAGTGAGAATTGGAAACGTTCAATAATTTATCGTGCAAAAACATTCCCTTTGTTACTTAATGGTTTGGAGGTTAAAACAGATCTGTTACTGAATATTTTAATTGATTTGAAAATATGTGAACAATCTTTAAAGTGTTTAAGTTAGTTAAATCTTAAATATGAAACGAGTGAACGTCCGAAAACATAATTTTATAATAATATAAATTAAATGTATACAAATGGTGGCTGTTTTGAATAAACTACGTTTACTTTATAATCTAATGTTATAAGATTAACAAATACTCCCGTAATTAAATATTGTTAATCTTATTTATTTACTGGAGTATTTGTTAATCTTATAACATTAGATTATATATCCATCCAGTAAGAATCGAGCTTGAAGAATGATACGTTTACTTTACTTAGATTACAAGGATTTAGAAAGGAGTATAAGCTTGCAGATACTTTCTTAAGTATTTTGCTCATCTACATAGTTTATATGTATGAGTTAATGCACGCATTAGTTAATTTAGTGTAAAGTTTTGTTGTTTGTTTGTTTAGATTTTTTTTCCTTTTGTAAGAGGAATCGTCACAAACACAAGCCTGTGCAACTTTTTTCACACTTAAAAAAAGACGTCAATATTTTTTTTTTATAAACCGAATTTATTTGATACAATAGTTATTTGTAATTATTTTGTCGGAGCTGATTAACTTTTAAAATTATACCATTCATAATATAGTTAAGTTCGTTAAAAATAGATTACATATTCTTATAATTCTTACATGTGAGACGCCGACACAACGTTGTTGGCATTTTAAGGCAAATATGACTGATTATATGAGTGTAGGATGAGTTTTGATGAGTGTAGTCTGGTTACTAACTAAGTTCAATGTTCCTCAGAAAGGGCAATTTATTAATAGCCCAACAGCCAGGGCAACTAAGGGACCTACAGCTTTACGTGGAATCCGAACCACGTAGTACTGGTCTGATTTTCAGCTAATTGACAAGCCTGATATACTCAGTTATCTCCCCCACACAACATCCACACAATGACTACCACCCAACATGGACACCCCAGACTTCTCTAGTAGTGTCCACGCCGATAGCAACCACTGAGCCTGCATGTTTGAGAAGGTAACAAACATCAGTAGGGGACTGGGGTGAGTGTATTGTTTACCTTTCTAGTTTAAGAAGATTGCTTCTATGCTATATTAAGCACTATTAAACGTGTGACCTAATGAAATGACTTGTGCGAGAGACATAAACTTAGTTGTTGAGGTGGGAGGAAAAATTACTCTCCTTCCAACACTGGACCGACGTGCCACAATGCCACTTTATCATTTCGTCGTCATGAATACACAATGGCAAGTTTCGCCCACGACGTTATTGTGCTAGGCCAGTACGAGGTGGGGTCTGGAAATTCCAGCTCAGATGGAACATGGCATAAGGGAAAAATACCTGTTATAGGAGTGAGGAATTTCCTAATGAATTGCATTTTGTTTTCATTACCAAGTTATATTCAGGTTGTAGTATAATTTCATTTGCTATAATATATTTTTAATAATTATAATGTAATTAAAAAGTTAAGTGACATACCTTCAGATTAGAAATAATATTTATTTACTTACATCAAAGTTAAAATAACATATTACTGAAATAAAATGAAATAATATGTGTCTTTATTAGTTAGGCCTATTTGTATTAAGTCCTCTCTTCCACTCAACTTTAATCTAATAACCTTACTGCAAATGTGACTAAAAAAATGTGCCACTGTCCAAACTTCTAACATATCCCCTTATGCCAACAAGAGATGGAGTGGTGTAACGTTTCCCCTCCGTTGCTGTAGCCCCTGTATGTGCAAAAAAAAAACAACACGCAAGTCGTTTTTAACCGGCCTGAATAGAACGTATAGTGTTTAAATAAAAAAAATGTTGTGAAGTATTTTGGAATTTAGGTTAAACCCATATTCACGTTAATATTTGAATGAAAAGGTAATAAATTGGATTAAATCCAGAACAGTTCAACTAAAATATACATTTCCTGAAAATAATCATATTATAGTAAGTTTAGATCCCTTAGAGAGCTGTTAAAAATAACAATAAATTACAAAACAAACTAGTATTTACCAACATTAATACATGGAAAAGTAATACAAAGTAGTAAGGAAACTGTTATACTTCCTTGAAAAAGGAAAACAGTGCCTCCTTTAAAATGAAACCTACATTTTTTGGTTGGAGACAGTCTTTACATAAAGTAATTAGGTAAAGAGAAATGTATAATTATTTTAAGAAAAATGAAAAGGGGCGATTACTTTTTTGATTATTTTGTGCTTTTTATGTTAGACGTATAAGTGATTCTTATTTTTCAACTTAATATTATTGTATTTTTAGCAGTCCTGCATCGTTTACCCAAATTGAATTTATGCATTTTTATTTCAAACTTTCTTCTCAACTCAATCGAAGATTTACTCTTGATAATTGAGGAGTTATACTACCATAAATGTAAGTTTAAAGTTAGTTTTTAAATTTATTTTAACTTTCAAGTATAATGCTCTCAAAGTTAAAAAGGTTTTACTCTGTATTTGTTACAGTTAGTTTGTATTTAAACACATTGGACCTGAACAATTTATGCTTAAAATTACTATAAATAGGTAAGCAATATTATTTTTTTTAATAAAATTACCAAAGCCTTTTTTGCTTTTAAAATACTTACCAGTTTGTTTGGTCAGGAAATAATAATATTTACGATATCCATTAAATATTATCCTTCATAACATATTTGTACATGTATATTGTTGTTTAGGGCTAAATTATGAAATTTTATTTTTTATGTATTATTTTGAAACATTTTACAATAAAACTAAACACTTGGTATTAATATATTGGTAAAGTAATACTATGTTATATCCTTAATAGGTATGTTAACATCCTGACACGAAAGAAACAAATTACATTTAAATGTAAAAGAAAAAGTTTTAGAAACTAGGAAACTACATTAATTTGATGTGCTTCTTCAACGCGGCAGGATGTCACTTCCTTAAATTACAAACCTCTACTGTCAATAAAAGTCCTTCTAAAGGTACTTTTTAGTATTCCATAAGTAGGAATAAGTTACATATAATAAAAAAAAACATTAATCCTAATATTTGTATCTATCATGGTTATATAATAAGTTATCTATTAATTGAATATTTAGTGTTTTATATGAGTAAGTCAATCTAATAACCCTGATTATTTTATTAAGGAAAGATTAGTTCCTCATATATTATTCAAATATAAAACATATTTAAAAGCTTATTATAACGCTTAAATTTATGTTTTTTTTTTTTCATTACGTCTGATGACGATTCCAATTTCTATGTTTAAATAGTGGGCGTTCATATTTAAAGCTTTTTATTTAGCGTTTGACGTGTTTGTGAAAATTCAACAAAAGTGAACGTCACACAACAAATATTGATCATAATATAATTACAAAATATTATTGCAACAGATTTTTTGTAAACCACCGTGACCTTCCTGGGAATAGTATATTAATTATAGTGTATTAATTGTTTTTAGCTTTTTTCTTACTGTCAATTTAGTTTATTGTTAGTATATATTGCTGTTAATTACCTGTTTATTGTTGATTGTTAATGATGTTTTTTTTTTCTTTTTTAATGTTGTATTAAAATAATGCAACACTGCCATATTTTTTTTAATAATTGTATTTTACAGGATAAGGATATTCTCACTAAGCATTTATATTCATTAAAATTAGTTGGAAAAATTAAATATTTACACTATGTAGCAATTACCTAAAATGTTTGGTATTTAGGTGCCTACCCTAAACCACCACTAACGTGATTATACTTAAAAAAAGGAACATTTGTGTATGTAATTATTGGAACCCGTTGATAAGCTTTGCTTTACTTTATGGGGCCACACTGTTGTTCATATTTATATTCTTTAAAATAAACAAATAAATATAAATAAATAAAAAGTGTAGTTGAACATCAATTGTGAATCCACTTAGTACGAGAAAGGTTAACGTGGTTTGTCAAAATCGGTCACATTTCCGTTTGTTTGTAGTGTTCCTATATTATTTGTGTTGTATGATATTCGCTTATTTTATGTTTAGTTTGACGAACTTATTACATATTATTAAGGAAGTTTAGTTTAATAAAAATGTACAACCATAACTACCAGTAATCACGACCATGTTAGATTATATGGTATGTAATAAAGGCACTACGGACAATTCAAATTACACATTTGATATACAAAATTTATCCATGGTGAAACAAGGTAATATTTCTTTATTATTTGAGTTTCAAAAGTATATCTGTATCGGCACAAATATTGTTGAATATGGAGAAGTTGCATCGTTTGATTGAAAATTACGTGACAATTACCTAAGATACATATATATTCAATGGTAAATATAGTAAGTCAATAGGCCTCTAAATTATAATTTTAGCCTTGTTTGGGAGGATTATTTCTGTATCTGCTAGAGTTTTGCTATGAGACTAAAAATTTACAAACTCTTTGAAGTTTATAAAAAAATGCATGCACAGTTGAAAACTGTTAAAATGTACGTTTTAAGTAGTATGTGACAATATTTTATAACTTTTCAATTTAATCACTTTAAAAACAGCTCTTAACACAGATAAAGGTCTGTCTATTCAATAGTTGAAGATTACTTGTGAATATTCAAGCATTTTCATCTGTTATTTCTCAAGCAATAAATATTTTCATCCAACTATGTCTAATCAAACTAAACTAGCAACGTGGTGTCTCAGTAGCTAAGGCTTCGGACTGCGGAGGCCAATGTCCAAGATTCGAATCCCCACTGAGCCAATAGTCGATACTTCTCTCGTTCCATAAAGTTCATGTACAGATTGGCGAGTGAAATAGTTTGCTAGCTAATTTGAGATAATTAACAGGATTATGTAACAAGACGTCATATGTGAATTTGATTGTTTGAATTCCAAATATATATTTAAACGTAAACTTTTTCATTTATATACTCTATTGAAACAAACATGACGTATTATTGTTTTTCTCTGGCATATTATGGTATTAACCTGTTCTTGTAAATTTTAACTGTGAATGAGAGCAGTTGTGTAGGAAGCTAATATTTCAGAAAAATATGTTAGTAATGTGAAATTTCTTAGGATTTTATCCATTAGAGGTCATGTAAATATTTAAAAGTCACTAATTACTGATGGCTAGAACATGTATATTCCTTATTGATATAAAACGTACTTGGGCCTTTTTACAAGTATTGTTACATTGATTAGGTTGAGTATTTCACTTATCTACGATGACAAATATAAAATGTGGATAGTTAATAAAAACTGAGTCTACTAACAAGAAGTTCAGTTTTCTAAATATATATAGTTATTTGCTATAAGGTAGTCTTAAACTTGACGTATATGCAGTCAGACTTTTAGAGAAAATCAATGTTAATAGTCATTGAACTAAGTTAGTAAATTTTAATTTTAAAATTGAAATAGATAAGTTTACAACTAACGAAGTTGTAGAGCTAATCTGAGAAAGCCAATATAGGCCATTCCGATGGATTAATACCAATCAACTAATATCCAAGTTTGAGAGCCAGGAACTCTTGAAACTTTATCAGTGGCCTTGTTACAATAGGCGTACTAACACATTAAACATCATCGTAAATGGTTTACATTTAATAGTAAATGGTTTACTATTAAATATTTTTTATCGTAATGAAGTAAAAGTAGTTTTGCCAAATGTATGCATTAAAAAATGGAATTGTCACATTAAATGTGTTAGAGTGAAGTAATAAAATGCCTTATACTATAATTATTATTTATTTATTCTTAGGAGAAGTATATTTATAGGTTTAATAAAAATAAATTGATTTTACTTAACTTAACATCAAATCTAATACATGCGAAATTAATTTGAGTAAGAGTTAGTGTAAAAAGGGTTTATTTGACGTGTAGGCTAACAGACGTTTGTAAACCTCCATTCTTTTAAGTTGATTAATGTTAGCACGTTCAAAACTTTAATTTACACTAAAAAACATATTGTAAGGCGAATATACTACTGAAAATTGGTTTTTCCGTTTTGATCAAAAAACACACTTTCGACCACCTAGATGCATACTAAGTTATACAAATTATTAATATTGCAACTTATTACAAGAAATTACTACTTTTTTATTACATATATTTTTTAGTTTGGATAGCAAAATATTATTTGGACAATCATTTTAATAGTTCAATTCCTATTAATTTTTAGTCAACTATTATAATGTCATATCCTAATATGTTTCGTTATTACTTTTTTCTGAGTTTATAGAAAAAGTTAATTATATAGCTTTAGTTAATACCTTTAATTGTTTTGAGAAGTTATTGCATTACAATATCCATAACAGCGAAAATTAAAGCAGTAAAGGAAGACATATTTCATTCATTAACAAAAAAACCAACCTTTGCAGCATATGTCAATTGTAAGGACCTTGATTTGATACTTAAATAATGCTTTGTTAATATTGTCCTGGATCTTAAAATATGACATAATACATGAGAAAGTCATAATATAAAATAAACCAAGCATTACCGAAACATTAATGCCTTGTACAACCCCTATGAAATGTTTTTACTGCTTTAATACGTAAACATACGTGACATTGGCAATGAAAATGTTAGTTTTCTAAAAATGTTTGTCATTACTAGCAGAAAAGTGTATATACAGTATTATAAAAACCATTACCATTGGCAGTATGTAATTCATTATATGACATAGTTTTAATTATTAAAACAATAGCATGAACACATATATGTAGATTTGTTTTTCTCATCGTCATGGTATGGAAATAACCAAGAATATGATTTAAGATAAAACCACAAATTAAAGTTATTTTAATATTTAATATTAAGGTAACTATCGTAAATATATGGGCTAATATTTATTTTATTAGTGTAGTGTGCGTGCGCGTGAGTGCGTGTGCGCACGTGCGTGTGTGCGTGCGTGTGTGCACGTGCGTGTGTGCGTGCGTGCATATTCTTTTTACAAACTAAGGAATACATTAATATAATTATTCTAAGACAACATGTAGTAGTACAGCTGAATCATTTGTGTCAAGAGTGGTTTTAATTTAAAACGTTGTTTATATATCATTTTACATACAGAACTTTTCGAAAAAATAATTTTGAATTATTCCTTGACAGTATGTATTTTTTAATGGCGTTCATTACTGGTTTGTGTAAATAACTACACATCACATAGTTTTTTTTTTTTTTTTTTTTTTTTTTTTTTTTTTTTTTTTTAATGTTATATTTCGGCTATTCAGTCTGAAGCTATTTTCAAATATTTAACAAGATAATACATTATAAACTAATAAAGTACATTATAAAGTATAAATTAATTACATCATATGTTACTTAAAATATTTAGCAGATGATTTGATCAATGAAAATAGTTGAATATATACTATATAAATTTTGATAAACATTTATTAGTCACTTATTATTTTTGAATGTTATTCAATACTTCAAACAAATCAGAATAACCAACAAATAATTTAAAATTAGAATTTCATTTGTCACAAAATAAAAAAAAAATTGGAAATTTACTAAGAAAAGTTAAACCATACAATCAAAATCAAGAAACCAAAAATGTTGCTTACAAAATTCCTTGTCAATGTGATTTAAATTATTTTGGACAAACATCTCGACCATTAAAAAAAAAGAATACAAGAACATAAAAACAGCATAAAAATCAATTGGAAAAATATTCTAAACTTTCAGATCATGTTTTGGCAGAAGACCATATGGTGCAATGGACAGCAGTAAGTATTGTATATAAAGAAAGTAAATGAAAAGAAAGAACAATAAAAGAAGCAGCATGTATGGTTGTAGTAAGCTGTATTTCGCAACCTAGTGCCACCTCATGCCCAATATACCTGCCTTTTATCAAATAAGAAGTATTAAATAAAATTCAAAATTAATAAGTGACTAAACAATTTTCATCATCATTTATTCATTGATGAAATCATTTGTTAAATATTTTCTACTGAAAACATATCATCTACTAAATAATTTATATTTTATAAAAATGTATTTATGTTGTTAAATGTTCAAAAATGGCTTCAGACTGTATAGCTAAAATATAACATTAAAAACGATGTGATGTGTAGCTATTTAACATAAATCAATTTTGAATTATTAAGACTAAGTTAAATTTAGGGGTGCTCTGGTGAGACCTACAGGAAGTTTTGACGTTCCTCCCGGAATGGTTGGGACTTTTATAACAAAGTATAAAGATATGAAATTCCCGCTTCACTTTATTTCCCGAAGGAATATGTTGATTCTCTTACCAGAATCATATCTTCCAACTTTGAAGTATTTTTCGCTAAATATTGCTTGTTGGTAAAATAAATTTTGTTGGATTTTTTGTTTGTTTGTAACTACTATTCTCACCTGTTGTATGTTTTTAAAGACGATTTATATGTCGTCATATCTATAAAATATGCCTGCATGATTTATAATTATGACCCAATTTGAAAGTTTTAACATTTGATTTCCTTACAACTGATTCTCTTTTTTTGTATATAACATTGATAAAAATATATCATTCTAAAAAAGTAAATAAATAAAATTTAGGTAATAGTTAATTGGTAAATTATCGTTTATATGTTATATAATGATACCATACGTTTTTGCGACGTTGAAAGTGTTGTATTTTAAAATTTATTTTGTGTATTTTACACCAATATAAACCATTCTTCTAATTAATCTTAAAATACTCATATATACGTACATTACAGTGTTAACCTAAAACAGTACTTAGATGTTTCCGAATCTCAACTTGTAATGAGTACGTCGTAGGAGAAAGTTTAACACGCTTTGTTAGTTAATGAGCCGAGTTTGTGTTAACAATGAACATTTCACACTGAACTTCCTTAATCGGATCTGGTTGTTTTGGACAGAAAACGCCACTAACTTTTATAATATTTGTAAGAATCTATATTTTTTAATGATTTGCGTATGATAAAACTAACTTCAGACTTAAATGTATTCCAATTACCATACTGAAAATAACGGTTTAAAGTTTTAATTTGGAAATTTGGAAAGAAGACATAAACATTTCTCGAGTTGGAAATTTTTATCAAAAATGTTTAATAACAAAGTTAACTGTTGATACCAATAGTAAAAAGTTTCACTAAGCTTCAGGTTCAGTAATTGTTTTTTTGAATGGACTAAGATGGTGGCTTGGCACCATAAGAAAACTTACAGTTTTATACTGACAATCCCGTGGTTTGAAAGTCACGTAAAACTGTTGGTTTAAGTGTTAGAGAGGGCTTTAACCCCTAACTTGACTTGGTAGGATAAGACGATCATTAACTTTAGTTTTTTTAAACCAAACGACCACGTTTGATAATTATATAGGCGCTATTAAACCAAAAAATGCAATATACTAACCAAAAAATGATTGGAATCTGTGATAAGAGGTTGTTATCGACATATTGTTGTCATATAATCAGGGTTGTTCTAAATAATATTGTCTAAAAACAAATGATCAAGAAAAATATAAAAACATCAGGTTATTTTGCATTTTGTAGACGCTTCTGAAATACGATTTCCTGTTGAAAAATTTCATTAAATAAGAATTCATATTTATTGAGTACCTACTCATGATTTCAGTCACGGAAAACTCATTTTTACCGAACAATTAAAAAAGAGCCTTTGGGTTATAGTACAAAAACAAGTTTTTAAAAAATGTTTTCGATAACTTTTTCTTTTTACTTGTTTTTTATTGCAGAACACGAATGTGGAATTTGTTTTTCAATGACAATAATTTGTTGCCTGAAAGACTTTTAACTTATCTGACAAAACATTACCTAATGTTCCCCAACCGCCTATTTACTCCACAACAATTCGTAATTTACTTTAAATTTGGGTGCCTGCTCTCCGGGACGGTCTGTCCTCTAGTGGAAGTTTATAAAATATTTTTTGTTTGTGGTTAATCACTATAGTTGACTTTTCACGACGTAAATTGTCCGTGGTACATCAAAAAATATTGTTTGTAGGACAAAATAATTTTTAAAGTCATGTTTAGGACGAAAAATAACATCTAATGAAACAAACTATGGAAAAGACGTGAACAATTATATAGATGAATAAAAACATTAATATATTCCAGTATATTTTACTATCGATTATTTTTCTTGTATAAAACGTTATTTCCGAGGAATAACAAGTGCTTCGTCAGAAAACGTAGACCTGATTCTACCCACTGGTGATAAAACTGGTGAAATTTGTGAAGTGTCTATAAACTACAAAAATACTAAATCCTATTGCATTAATAATCAACATAGGAATATTGTTTTTTTCTCAAGTACTATACTACAAAGTAGTTAGGGGTTCATATAGGCTAAAAATATGGAATATGTCTAAACATTATAATGTTTGTAGAACTGAAAAATGCTATATAAAATGAACTATAAATGCTGCCAAGTAACTGATACAAACTATCCCACTTTCCCTTTGTCATATCTGATTGTTTAAAAAATTTAACACAATTTGTATAACCCTTCTACGTTTTTAAATGATGACAGATTTACTCAAACTTTAAATTAAATAAATTGCAAGTTTTTATGTAAAAAACCTTCACCGACTTGAATTGTGACTTTCGGCCTTTAGAGCTGTTTTTGATAAAATTCCTTTTCTGTGTGTTTTTTTCCATAAAAATAAAGAAAACTAATATTTAAAAAAGTGAAAACCTCTTTTTGAGATATTGGCTAAATTCACCTACTTAATGAATTTGATAAAAATTTATATATACGTTTAGTCTCCAGCGAAGTGCATAGACACACATTCAGACAGACAAATGGAAAAACTACTTTTTTAGGGGGCCCTAAAATAAACTTTAAGACCCATTTGAAAATTTTTTTTCTGATGATCATAATAATTTATCTATACTAACGAATATAGGAGAAAGTAAAATACTTTAAAAACTATTTATTTTCTTACTTTTCTAGAAAAGTGTATAGACCAACAACTTTTACACAGTCAAGGCTGAGTCAAAAGCATCCACGTTAATAAATATGGGTGTTTAAATATTCTTAGTAATATGTTAAACGAATATTTTATAAAAATACATTGTTAAATTTGACTGTCTCAAAATAGTGCGATATGTTTAGTCAATCATGAACACTTATGCATTTGGAAGAATGAACCGATTTCTGGTATTCATTTGTTTATTTGCATATATAAAACTGAGATTTTCACTAGTTTTTTGTAAAGAAAATTTGAAATTGTTGGACCACAGTTTAGTAAAATAAATAAATTTAAAAAAATAAATACTATACAGTATTTGTTAAGGTCATTATTAAATAGCAACATTTCTTATTTTTATATCACCACTTATTGTTGTAGAAACATATTTTGAAATTATCATTTATATGATACTCCTTATTTAATAGTATACATTTTTCGGGTTATTTATTTAGAATAAATATCTTCTTAATTAGCATAGTTCGTGTTTGTAGGAATAAACCAAAGGGATGCCACACAACACAAATATATTACAATAAAAGTAATAAATGTAATATTATCTGTATTGTGGTACTATTTTCTGACCCGGATGATTCACAAAGGAAACAATTGAAAGAAATCAAATAAAAAAGGCAAAAACACTATTATTTGTGAACTCCTCTGACCGAGGATGGTAAACCTAGTTTACTAAAATAGATAGCTAAAATATGATGTAGATTTCTATTTATATTGTAACAAATTTATGTTTTCTGACTTTTATTTGTTGTTGATTATTTGATTTTTTTAAGGTGAATCATTAAATAAGGTAAAAATAAAAATTTAGTGATTCTATTCGTAACGTTAACCATAAAAAAGACAACTTTCAAATAAAGATACTGATTATTACATATGAAATGAGTTGATAATGCTGAAGAGAATTTATTTCCTAATTTTTATGTTACGTATTTGACAGTGTTCAATGTATGAAGTATAAACTGATTTTTCTTTGTAAATCTAAGCGAAAGTAAATACTCTACTCATAAAATCTTAATAATAATATGAAATAAATAATAATGTCACTATTATTGCACTAAATAGTATTTATTATTAATATTTAATACCTAAAAACGTTTCCAAAAGGTTAAACATATTCAAAATTATTTAACAATATGCGTACTAAGATAGATACCATTAAAACATTTTTTAAACATTTGAAAAATATCATTTTACCGAAAAACCATATCAGCTTCTACGCCTATTTAAATCAACGTTATGTCAGGTAACAACGAAACCTTTCAAACTCACATTCAACGTGGCTTCGTATTGAAGGGAGGAAATTACGTGTTTCATCTTTGGAAAGAAACTGTTATGCCAAACTATTTCTTCTGAACCTTTTAAAGGTTTCAAAGTAAAATTTTCCAATTCCTAAATTTTTTTTATTTCCATTTTTCCGTTAGTTTAAAAACTTAAATTTTAAATGTACGAAGTATTTGGGTTCAAACCTAATTTAAATGAAATACCGGTACTCATAAAATTTCTAATGAGTTTTAAAATAAATTGTTGCTAATTTTTATGCTCGATGGCCTATTTTCAATTTAGATAGGTGATCGTTTTTGGTTTTAATTTTTTTTAATATTATAGAAGAAATTATATTAGCAGAAAAAAACCCATTTTTTCTTCGCTTCAATGTGAAGGGAGTTTCCCTTCAATTGAATGTGGGGTTTTTCAGGTTATACTGTTACCTAAAAAAAAAAAAAAAAAAAAAAAATGTAACTTTGATACCATAGTACATTTATCAGATTTTATATTATGTCCACCAAGTAAAATTGGAGTTTCGGAAGTTTTTTATAATGGTCAAGAATCCCCAAACATCATATAATCTACTAATTTCATTCTAATAAAATTTTACGATATGGGATTTGTAGTGGTAATGACCCTTCCGCTCACCCATACAGACAGTTGTTTTGACTCTCCTATCCACCCACACGTGCAGTGGTTATCCCTCTTGGGTCACTTGTTTCATGTTCAAGATTGAGATAATTAGTTCATCTCGTTCCATTTCTTATTTTCTACTGCTAATAGAAATGTTAAATCAATAATATATAATCATTGGATCTAAACAAGTAATTTATAAAATTTTCAGGATAGTCTCCATTAGATTCCATAATTAATTAGAAGTATGATAAATAAAGTTGAATAATTACCAAGTTGTGAGACCTTCGACGACAAGGAGGAGAGAGAACCGACCGAAAAGCGGACTTTTTTTCGGTTTCATGTTCCTACGTTTTATGTTTTCTCAATTTATTCAATTTTGTTAAAAATCATTAGTTGTTTTTCTTAGTTACGTAATAATGGTTAAGTAGCTTTCTTATTTCCTCCATTAAGTAATGAATAGTCAGTGAGCTAATAACCTTAAGTTTTTATTTATTTATATCTATATTTATAAAAGAGGATGTTTGTATATATATATGTTTGAAGTTTATGCGCTGCCAAACCATCCAACCGATCGCCATGAAACTTTAGGATGTTGTCCTGTATACTCCCGAGATGGTTTCTGTGAAGGTTGATGCAGATCCGTCCTCAGGGTCCCGCCCCACGGGCTCCTAAAGATTCCATGTTATTCAAATGGAGAACCTGAATTGTTTACAAAAAACATATGACTGTGTGGTTTAATGTAGTTTCACATGCCATAAGCAGATTGAAGTTCTCACAACAACAGTACTGTATATGTTTTGATTTATTGTAGTTCTACATTTCACCTTGAGAGTGTAGCACACACTACTTTTACTTGATCAGTTGATCTGTATTTGGTGTTAACCTTTTTTCCTCGGTAATTAAAACATGTGGTGAAATGTGAAAATAAAAAATAAATAATTATTTGTTTTGCAGTTTACTTTTTATGACATGCCTCCTAAAAAATCTAATATTGGTAGAAGAAGCAAAAATGCTCGAATTCTTTCAGCTATTATGTTCTAAATCAAACTCAATATTATGACCGGCGAAGCGGGCGGGTACAGCTAGTATTTATTTAATGAAGAATGTGTTCACCGTAAAAACGATCGGGTAATTGAACTTCAGTTTATATTCGCCAATCTCCTTAAGAAAGTGTACAACATTTCTAATGATTACAATTACTACCTAAAAAATTATATGATGGCATAGAGGATCGAATATATTATCATAAAGTATACGAGAAATCCCTATTTTGCATTCTGTACTTTATCGCCAGCAGAATTTTGTACTAAATATTCCAACGATGTTTCGGGGCTGTCATCTAAACACATCAAGATTAATTTTGTTGAACCTCACGGGATTGGACGTCATGACCAACTGCATCGAGGTCAGGCATGCTTTATATTAAGCTAGAAGGATCTATTTCGAATTTATTCATTAACAGTGGCCTCAATAAGTGAAAATCTCGTGAGCAAAGACCAATAAAACTTTAATGAAGTTACAGTCATTACAAAACAGTAAGAGTATAATGTAATAATTAAGTTTCTAATCAAGATACATGATAGAAAAAAGAAACTCTATCACTATTTTTGCCGTTTTGGTATTTCTTATAATAATAATACTTATTTTTAAAAAATTGTTATTTATTGGTGGGATGTTTATAGCTTTATTTTATATTATGAGCCGATGATAGTATAACAGTTAATTGTGGACACAGCTTTATTTAATTTGAGTAATATTTTAAAATATGATATACATTGTGAGTATATATATATATATATATATATATATATATATATATATATATTGAAAACAAATTATAAATTATTTTCTATTACTAGTTATATGAAACATAAAAAAATATGTTTTTCATTTAAAAACATTAAATGGAAAACCACAAAGACTTCAGTTCAGTGAACATATTTGATGCTGATTTATTCGCCAGTAAACATTCACTCCGGTGCCTTTTTAACCGAACACAAAGTAGCGAAAAGAGGAGAGTCATGATTGAAAACATCAACCACTTTTTGTGCTAAAGAGTAACCTAAGTTTGTGTATTCTGTGTTATGAATACATTTTAAACAACAGTGACTCTATTCAATATTCCCTAATTAATTTTATTTTGGTTGTAATAAGCATTAAAAGTGGGTCGATGATTTATTGTGTTTTTCTCGCTTATATAAAACAAATAGAGTAGGTAAGTTAAATATATGTTTACAATAACTTTTAGACTTCTTTACCCTAAAGTACCTATAGTTATTTTTATGGTGTTATTTAATAAAATTTGTCATAGTTATACAATCAATAGATTTAAACATTTGTATTTAAATTATTTAGAAATATTTATGAAGGACATAGGCCACAATGATACTTCATAATTCAGGATTAAAACTTCGAAAGTTATATTCTTTTGTATACAATATGGTCATTTAAATTTGGTTCCTTAAAAAAAAATCTATTGAATAATCAAATATAATTTACGGCTAGTCAAGATAAATTTAAATTGTAGGTTGGTAGCTATTAATTACAAGCAATATCTATACTGTTAGTAAATATTTCGAACCATGAATTATTTGTATAAATAATAGCCTTTTATTATTCATAAATGTGCCATTTACATATTTTACTATCTGACAACATTATAATTTAGTATTACTTTAAGCCATTAAACAAAGGTTATAAGATTCGTTTAAAATAATCCTAACATTAAATATAAACTAACTAGTAATTTATTACACAGATATTTACAGTCAAATATCATAAAAATTAGGATATATAAAATTATATTTTATATACTAATTAATTATTTAACCTTACTTAAAACAGTACATTGGATATAAAATCTCAATTAATATTCTAACATCACACTTTTTCGCAATGGTACGTGACAAATAATGTCAAACTATAAATGAAGGACTAACCTTTGTTATAGCAGATGAATACTTAGTGACCTTGTAACAAAAAAATTTATCAATACTTGTATTTTCACAAAATGTAAGTTATGGCGTATGAAACCCACACGAAACATATACGTATCAATTTAAAAAAAATATACATTTTAATAATTATTTGGGATTGTTTGTAATTGTTTGTTGTTGATAATTGCAAGAGAATACATTTTTGTCCAATATAACACAATTTATCAATTAAGCCATTTATGGGTAATATAATATTTTATACTAGTATTTGAGAGTACCATAATTACAATTTTTAATGGTTATTATTTCGAGAACGTGGTCCAACAATATTGTTATTTGACCTATAACCGTTCATAAAGGAAATTACCCTCGATAAACCTAATATAACATAACTTTGTTACATGCTGCTATTGGATGTAATGCTATTAATGGAATATGGAGTACTGAATCTTATTGAGGGACCTATAACTAATCCTATGAAGATATGATATCTAGAGTATTAGTAAATAATCAACATAAAACTGTACATTAGAGAACTGAAATACTTTGTCAGACTATTGAAAAAAATATTATTGTAAACTTATTATAGTAAAATTATGTTTTCAATGTATTTTCAAATATAAATTAATAAACTAAATCACCACTATATATAGTACACTGTAATTATAGTCTACTTTACGAAAATATTAATTGACTAACTAAATGTTATTATGTATTGGCAATGTTTACTTGTTTTAATATAGTATTTTTCAAAAAATGTTAACGAGTTGTTAAACTACCCAGAATCCAATAAACAAAGTATTGTAGCTGGAATAACGTCAATTTGTTATTTTACCAACATATATTATTACCCTATTGATACGTTAATATCAACAAATAATTTAATAAGCCAAACTAACTCTACCTAAGTTTGCTTGATCTTGTGGAAATATTAATAAGACAAATAAATCAAAATCCCCTTAAGCCTTACTAAATTATTCTTATGCTCACAATTGTGATATATATTTCCTAGAAGACGCAAACCCTTCATATCCAACAAAACGTACATTGAAAGATATTGGAGAGAAATATAACGTTTCATCTTCTCAACAAATCGACTTCAGAACTGTGTTTCCAATTTTCATACTATGGCTTCGGGAAGTGATTTCTGCTTCAATAGAGCCTCTGTCTTTAATAAGAGCTTATACATGGTAGAGAACCATATGAAACGCTTCCACAACTTTTGTATGACTCAACTTGCAAAAGTGAAATCTTGTACATCATCATGGTTACTAAGAACATACTTTTTAACGATATTAGAGTAACATTTCATCTCTTCAGGGGAACAGCCCTTAAGGAGTTGAATGAAACTCTTTAAATATCGAGTTTGGTATCAAATGAAAGGTTTATCCAAGACAAATGAACTGCCGCAAACTTAAAGAATTATTGCTTTACAGAGAATCGGTCATTTGAATTTTATAAGAAATAAATTTAGTGATCATGATTACAAGAACCTACGTTTTGATGTCATTAGCGACATTTAATATTTTAAGGGGGAACGCCCTTGAGGAGTTGAACAAAAACCTTCAAGGTAAGCCTAGGGATTAGAAATGCGTCTTATCACAGAAAGTTAGATTTTAAATAATATGGCAAACTGTATAACTTACACAGTGATAATACAGCTATACAGCTAAATAATCTATTGCTTGTAGCTGATTTGATCACTGATTTATCATAAAACATATTACTTCCATATGTTTTATTATAAAATAACAACTCTATTACATCGATATAATTTACGGAACATAATTTCTCCTTCAGATATTTTATTTAATCTATATGTAACACACGTTATAATAACATTTAGTATGGTGCAAACTATTGGCAGTGATACACAATTATACTTAATGTTTGTGCTATAGACTTACATAAAATAACTTACTAGTTTAACATTAATCCCAATGTGCATATCCTTTTTAAAATTAAATGGTTTATGGCGAATGATATATAGTATTTAAAAAATAAATGTCAAACAATACAATATAAAATATGCCATTATTTTATAATAATTAAAATGTTTAATTATGTTACAAACCTTTAACTGTTAGTTATAATATGATCAATTAGGGATTTTTTATTTTTTTATTAACTGTACTTGTATGGAAAATATATTTTAAGGCACATAAGAATGTAACAATTTTCTCGTAATTGGTAAGTTATTACGTTACTTAGTCGATAAAAAACACTGGTATACTATATAAATGAAAAAAACAAATCAATCCCTTTTCTACCAATCATTTAAGCATCAGGCTCGTGACAGTTATTATGTCACTTATAAATAATAAATCATCATTGACCTTCTTCAACGGTACATGGAGAAATATTTGTTATTTATCAAAATTTTGAAATGAAATGTTATCAAAACCCAATTTTAACATGTATTGATATATTGCATTAACTTATAAAATATTTTCATTGCTTTTATTTGTTAATTTACTGCATCATAATGCCCTATACGTATTCTTTGATATATATTAAATATACAGCAGTTATATAATGTAATCTGTACTCATTTCTTTAATAACTATTGTATTACGCAAGAGCTGTCATAATGCCAAACTTGAACATCGCTACAGAGAAAGTTTCAACTCGCCATACATAAACATTCGTATCTCTCACATTACATTATTCCAACTTCACTGAGCGTACGTTCATTCCTACTACGTCAAGTCTAACGTCATAATTTAAGCCTAGTCATTTGACTTCATCTGTTTTACCCACTGTTTTAAAATACAATCCTCTTATTATAATATTATTATACAGTTTAGTCGCTCTCTTACATAAACAGCTTCAGTTAAAGTATGTGGAGCCTTTTGACGACATTGTTTACTTAAAAAATCACAATTTTAAAAACAAAATATATTTATATATTTAATTAAAATTGAAAAAATACGAAATTTTACTACTTATGTCACTATGCATTCGATTTGTTAAAAATGTTTCAATCCACACTACGTTGTTAATGAGTTTAAACACTTCACAGTAGACATGCTTGTGTCACAACGTAGTTTGACTTTTTATTACATTTCGTTGCATTTGACTAGTTCATAGCCCAGGAAACTTCAAGCTATGAACTAGTCCCATTAATTCACTAACCTCGTGTCACCACGGTTTCTATCCTCAAGATTGACCTATGGCCTCGGTTCCCTCTACACTTGTGCTTACTTTGGGTTTATTCATTAAATTCATTAAAGTTTATTCGTTTGGATATCTTGATTTTTAAAACAACATAAGAATGAATTCCAATTTGAAATGCCATAGGATGTTTTACTGATGTATCATGGAAATTAAAAAGATATTTTATATACGATTAAAAAAATAAATATTAATATTGATAAAAATAATAAATTAATTCAGGGGGTATTAATTAATTTAGGGGGTAAAACATGAATATACTTAGCTAAAAAATAGTTAAAATAAAATAATTAAAAAGATTATGTAATAACTGTCTTAATAATATACTTCCTATAAAATATAAAATCAACATTGAAAATAAGAATAAATAAAAAGAAGGTTCAATATATTAAAAGTAGAAAAGTTTCATGCTAAGTTCCACTTGAGACAGTGAAAATCAGTTTGACCAGACATCACGTCTTTCATAGATCTGACACATCTTGTAGCAGCTGACATCCGGGGAAAGCTCTTGGTTTTATACATCTCCTCAGTGGTAGATTTTATTTAATAAAATTACGTAAAATAGAATTTGGATAAAGGCCGAGAGTCCAAAAGTATTTGAAAATATAAAAAAAGGGGTAGTTATTTGATTTGCAATTTTAACTTTATGATAATTTAAAAAGTTTTTTGATCGCTTAAGAATCGAACTATTGGTTTTTACAGAAAGTGTCAGAAAAAAATAATTAACAACTAAAATTCAAAATATTCTAATTCCAATTATTTTAACCTACGTTTACTTTACAGTAAATTAATATTCATTTGTTAATTTTAACATGTTTAATATATTTTCAATACGTTATTTAATTGCTCATTACAATAATCACCAAAACAAAGTTTTTTCTTTTTATTGTTTTTTTCGTAAAAAGTACATACACATTTAATAATATATAACTAAACACTAACAATTAAATTAAATGACAAGTTTGTATAAAGCATATTATTAAATGGGTATATATTTGTGATTGTAGACTCGTCAATAATATTTTTGTACGCTGTTATATTAACAATCTTGCATTCTTTTACGGAAAAAATTATAATTTATTCTGTAATGTATTATAATCTGTAATATGATATATAGTTTCCCTGTAAAATGCCAGTATTTATTTTTATAAGATTTATAGTTGTTATTTAACAATTTAATAAACATTCCTGTTTCGTTAAATTTTATTTTAGTACCTGTTACATGTGTTATAAAACCTTTAATATTTTTTTTTATAAATAACTATTTATAAAAAACGTTTGGTTAGTACCAGACGTTTGGTAAACTATATGTTGTATTTGTATAAGGGAAAGGTAAAATGCCAAGTCGTTGTTGTACTTGTTTTATGTGACCTAACGTGTGTTTTCAAGCATATTTAATATTGGTATTGTAGAAGTCTACATTGCAAATTGCCAGAGGTGATAATCGGAAGTATCTGACGATATCATAAAGAAACAGCATCGAGCGCGGCTTTTCCTTGGTTGGGCGACTATCTAGTGATACCATCTCTGCTCGCAGTCCTTCTGCAAGGTCACTCAATGGTGGTGGGTGGTCCGGAAGCTACTCTTCCATTGGTCCCCAGTTTGAGAGGACTTCTTAGCCCTAACTTAGCCTCATACAATAAGACACTATTTAGCTTTAACTTTTAATAATGATCCAACCAAGTAAAAATACACTGAAATAGTAAAACAAAAACAGTAATCATTGACTTTTTGTTGAATTATTAAGAAAAAAATAGCTAAAGACCTTATGTCTTTTGAAAATGTTGCTCAAGATTATTCATTCGAAGAGTATAGTTTTACATCTAATTAAAATAGAGTCAACACATATTTTACTATTGATAGTTATTCATAAGAAGAGCTATTTTTTAGCAGTTAACGTGAATTTACGCACGTTAGAAAGTGTGTTTACTGGGAAACAGGACGTTTGTTTAGGCCTGTGTAATCTTCCCTCAGAGTTTGTGTTTCCTTGCAGTGTGATGAAGGAGTACGTTTAAGATAGTAAACATAACAAGCTCACTAACTTATCTCCAATTCCACATGTAATATAATTAGTGAGCTTTCATTTTAATAGAACGTTCTTTGTAGTATAAATAGCTATTTCTCGGCGTATTTCTAATTTATATTATGATTTTTGAGAAACTTTTGTATCTTTTGTTTAGGTTAAAATTAAATGTTCATGAAGATAGATTATTGCTTGTTAAATGCTTTTATAATTTTATAAAAATACATAATTTTTCTATCACATTCTCTACAAATTCGTTAATAAATTAAGAACCATAACATGCAGTGCCTAATTATATTGGCCTTCCCTCGGATATCAGAGACAAGATGGCTCATTGATACGTGTCATGAATGTCTAATGGCCTATAATGACGTCATCAAATATGACGTCACACATGGGGCCTCTTACCAGTGTTTAGAGCTCCCATTACAATTACCAATGTCTCCTTGAGATTGTAACATAATATGTATGTAGGGTATGGCAGTATATTGACAAGACCTGTTTTTGTCTTTAATTTTTTTTATTTTTAGCTAAGCAAATTTGTTACATTTCTCTTGTTAGACCTTTTCCATTAATTCACTACTACTTGGTTAGGATATATTAGGATTGTTTATGTTAGGTTTGGTTAGGTTGTGTAAGGTTTAGGTTGTGTTGGTTAGGTTGTGTAAGGTTTGGTTGGGTTTAGTTATGCTATGTTAGGCTTGGTTAGGTTATGTTAGGTTTGTGTAGGTTGTGTTAGATTTGGTTAGGTTATGTTATGTTAGGTTTAAGTACGTTATGTTACGTTAGGTTAGGTTAGGTTATGTTAGGTTTGGTTTTGTTGTGTTAAGTTAACCTTCGTCATAGTTGTGGCAGTGAATTAACGAAAAAGAACCGTCTTATTTTATTAATCGCTATATGTTGTTTACTACACATTCAAAAAATATGATCTGTTATATTGGTGAATTTGATGGATTTATCATTTAAATTGTATTAAGGGGTTAAGTGTGGCAGTCAACCAGGTCGTAGGGTCACAAGGTAGGTCGTTTATGATATTTAATTAAACATTAAAAATAAATAGTTAAAACCAACTCGCCCTGACATGTATATATTGTCTAAGCCTTTTCCCAAAGTATATTGTTGTTAAACCAATCTAGATTATGTTAAGTTTCGTTTACATATGAGAGTATTCATGTCTGTATGTACTATACAAACCAGTGGAGCAGTAATGTACACAGCTAATTGAGAATAAAGTATTGTACATATTGTAGGAGATAGTATCTACGCTATGTATCTTAGTATTTTTAATACAGTTTTAGTTGTACTAACAATATTTGAAAATAAGAACACATTCAATTAAAATTTTAGAAGATATTAGGCTTAAATCTTTTAGTAAGGCCATTATTTCATTAATTGCCTGGCCTTTAGATTAAAGAATCGACTAAACTAGTTTAAAGAGTGAGATGAGAAAGCCTTTGATTTAATTATGTATATATAAACTAAAAGAGTTTATTAAGAAGAGATGATAATTCATTTTAGTTTATTTTCATTGTTGTATTTTAGAATGTTATATTATATCAACTAATTTTGTAATATTAATTTTATTAAATTATGCTTTTATTACTAAAAAATACCAAATTACAGTTTTGTTACGGTTTGAATTCAATTTCATAAAAATTCACTTTTTTGAATGACTCTTTTTGAATTGAGCACACATATATTCATTCATCTTATAGATTTAAGTTTATATTGTGAAAGCCCAATAGTGGTCAGGTGATATTTTGTAAGGTAAGCAATGTCTCTGTTCTGTAAAATGATTTAGGATTAAACTGTTTCAAGGTGGAGGCTAAAGGAAGATTAACTCGCAATAAAGGAGGGCTTGGTCTGAAATTACCTCTGCTTAACTTTTCGGGTTTGTTACTTTATTCAATTTATGTTGGAATGAATGGGCATGAAATGGAAACATTGTTAACTGATTACTACTTTCTGTTTAATATATACAATAATACTTTAAGCATGTTGTCGTATTTTTACCTCGAACACGTGTTTTAGTAAGCATACATAAAGTATACTTCATCATGGTAGAGACAAATTGTTACAATTTAAAAGAGTTGACAAGATGTTTAAAGCACATGAAAATGATATATGCTATTACTAAAACGATTATTCTATTTTTTTCTTTTAAAACATTTAATTGCCAGTTCCCAAATGCCTGCAGGCCTGTGCGTGGACTTTATTCTACGAGTAAAGTACCAGTTGTTAGCTCAGTTTGGGCTTTAAACCTAGGACCTTGCCCTCCCATTTCCGAAGCTTTGGTCACATAACCACCTTCGAGTTTTGAATAAAACGTAACTATAAATAAATCTTGATCATTTTTTCCAAATTCACCAATAATTATTAAAACTACTAACATGTTGTCATATAACATAACTGTGAATAAAGTTAACAGATGTTACTAATAGCAGGTATATAAATACATAAGGGGAGAATGTTTAGGCATTACTGAAAATATAATAAACATATATTTGTAAAATAGTTAAGAAAAAGAACTAATTATGCTTAGTCAATAAATATGTATTAAACATTTAGTTGCAGAAAATACAATATCCGTCAGGATAAAAATGGCAAACTTTTCATCTGAGATGGCAAAATACATTAATCTAGACAGCAATTTCGATTCAAACGTTACATTCTTGAATTAATAAAGTAAAAGTTAAAACACCAAAAAGGACGACCAACGCTTGGCAATTTAATAAAATTGTAGTGAATGATAGTTTGTATTCCACTCATGTTGTTGTATTACTAGCATGTCAAATATTATATGTGAGGCTGTTTCAAGGTAGAACAGTTCTATCTAGAATTTCATATTAACAATTATAATTAACGATATGTATTGTTCATTATTACATTTTTAAGCAGTAACGGTGAAAAATATGTATTTATATTAATTAATGGTTTAAAACAAAATAATTTATTTATCATTAAAATTATTTTACTGAATTATTTTCATCAGTTGACATGTACTATTTGATTATAAAACACATGAAATTATAGTTCTTAGATGTAACGATTTTTATTTCATTTTTTCATCATTGACTAACCAGTTATTTTTAATCTTGTACTCTTTAGTCTTTAATTTTATTTGCTAGTTTATTTATTCTTACGTCTCTTTAGTAATATTCAGTTCAATTTTAAAATTAGAACTTTGATTTTTAAATAATTAGGTGAAGTGCATTTGATTGAAATTCGACTTCTGCAATTATAAAATAATTGTTGTTCACCGTAACGTTGAGAAAATGTCCAAACTAACAGATTTTATTTGGACTATTTTTAAATCTGTTCTAGCGTATTATTATTTATATTTTACTTAGTGAATGAATTGGACATGAATGCAAATAATATTCTTTTTATTATTATTGTGTGTTTTAGGCCGTTTTAAGTTTTTTAGTCGTTTTATATTAGTGAACATATAATTGTCTGAGAAAAGTGTTTATTCGGGGTGAGGGGATGGGAGGTGATAAAAGTCTTTTAAGATATTATGACAGAATTACTCTTGACAGTATACGAATTAGGTACCACAAACAAATATGGATAAACGTAGAGTAAAAAAATCCTCCATTTCTGTTCAACTATATTACCTTAGTAGTATTCATAGGTCAACAGTGAAATCATTTAAATATCATATATGATGATAGCTGAAAAGTTGTAAATCTATACATTTTTTTATAGCATTCATTTCATGTATAAGTTCAAACCGTAATATTCAGGTTCATATTAATTGGTTAATTCCACTGATTAAATGATAGTAAAATCAAATTATAAATCTGACCCTTTTTTAGTCTCATAATTCAACTTTATAATATTTAACAAATTACAAAAATGGATGATTACTGTAACCTTCAATAGATTTTTTTAATTTAGTTTAATTACTTTTGTGAATATCTTTACTTTTGTATGTTTATAGTTTATTATTTATAAAACGTTAATTGGAAAATTACAAAAAAATTACCAAATATTAATAAAATAAATCCAGTTTAAATTGTTGACTTAAAGGATTTATTGTTACTTTTACTTTTATATAAAAGTCACATTGATATATGTTCCCTATTTGAACTAAAATGATTTTTTTTTTTTATTTTAGGTGGTCAATAGTCAAATTTCTACAAACTGAATACATAATCAATACTTGACATTTAAAACTAATCCATAGCGAAGAGTTTCGTGAAATTTTCAATTTTTCACAACTAAAATAAGCCTGTGTTAAAGTGAGCAGAAAGTAACGGGCAAAGGTTTGTTTTTTTATTTTTTTCCAAGATGAACAACATTTATTTTCGTTACAATTTTTGTAGTTGGAATAAAAACTAAATTATATATTCATTTTCAATCTGTTACTTGAGTTTACATTTGATTAAATTTTTTTCCGGATACAAAATTTCAAAATATATAATTATAGAGTAAGTGTTTTCATAAGATTTATTGCACGATAAAAAGTACTTTGTTGTGAATTCGTAACATCTTATTATAAGTAAATTAAATTTGTACAAAGCTAGCATCAAATAATTTGTAAACAGTGATATTTGAATGTCTTATTGGTTATTAAAACAGTATAATAAATGTACAAGATATTTCAATTCTAAAAAAAAAAAATAATAAGTCCTCCAATAATGTTACGTTAAATAAATCAGTATGTACAGTTTTATAATTATTTTACCAAGCCTGTTATTGAATTTTTTAATTACAAACCTTTACACATCATAACATAATCTGAAATATCACTAACATAAACAATCATTATATAACAGATGTAATAATATTGTGTAAATGCGTTATAGAACGCCTTGACACAGCATGTACCAGGTGGATAACTTATGTAATGGAATGAAAACACCGATAACAAATGGCCCCCTTAGTGGGTTAGGTTTGTTCAGTGAAGCAGGGTGGCCCTTCCAATACCTGTCCCAGTACAACCTTTAAAGTGCTTTATTTCCTGAGTGAGGTTCAGGAGTTAGAATAACGTTATTGCAACTTAAACTATCGCAAACAAACGACAGAGATGTACACATTTTTACCAAACAAACGACAGAGATGTACTCATTTTTTACCAAACAAAGGACCCAACGATAACATTCTAACACAATGACTACCATTTCAAACTGCTAGTAATTTCTACATGCTACATTGGTTTTAGTACTTAAAGAATACATTACTCAATATATGTTTTCCGTACACAAAATAAATAATTATCAACTACTGTCAGTTGCATGTAAAAGTACTGTAATGACTAAAAATAATAATATTTCAAATAATCTAAATTTATTTGTTATATAAAATGTTTATAAACAAACTGTGTTCAGAAATTAAATCATTATTTGCTCTTTTTACTTTATAAGTATAGAAGATTATTTTTTTTATATATTTTTATTAATTGTTTGGATTTAATGCTTCACTGTTAAATTACTGAATACAATTTTATATATGTATAGTAAATTTAAAATGAATAAAATCTTTAAGATTTTGCTTCGGTAGATCCTTTTGCTATATTTGGTTTTGGAACAGTTTTACTTGCAATGCTAGAAAAGAAAAAAAGACACGAGGCTTCAAATTTAGTTTAAGTATATATATAATTAACCTAAAGTATATTAATTAGGTGTAAGGATAAATTTGACAAAGGATATTTCAAAGAAATAGTTGACGCTAGTAATTCACTTATTAAAATAAATTTCAATGAAAATATATTTCTTCATGAGATATCTATACTCAACTTACACAATTGTGCTATATCACGTTTCCTTGTTCACACTGACCAACTAACTCTTATGTGCATACGATAGGTAACTCCACACACATAGAATAATTTCCTCTTTAAAAGGAATCAACGTAAATTGTATAAGTACAGTTGTTTTGACCACAAATGTGAATAGAATTGCTTATTAAGTATTTTGGATAAACATGGTAAGATTTATCAATCATATTTCTTAAATTTATACTTAGACTAAATTGAATAATATATGGCATAATATTTGATGTAATTCCATTTTTAAAACTTAAACTTTTAAGAATGGAAAACACAACAATGAGATAGAAATGGTTTATTGTGTAGTGTGATAGGGATTAGGATAAAATATGGCATTAGGGCTTACGTTAAACGAAATTAATTCATATTTCTCTCCGCATTGGATGGGGCATTACTTCTGACAGCTTTGAACGAAGGAAATATATAATAGAGGTTTAATATTACCTCATATTTTTAAAAGGAATTTATTCCTGAATATCTGTACATTCAATTAATATGTCCTTTTTATTAAAGAATGCTCCAGAAATTATTTCATTGATGTTTTGTCCAGTTACACTCGTAAAAATGTTTGCAAACCCTTAATGGTAGTTATCCTTTTTTGATTTTACAAAGATTAACATACTCATTTGACTTCTTACCTTATTCTAGCATTTAGTAACAAAGAATGTATAGCATAAAAATATATACAAAGCTCATAATGACATTTCGAAGCCCTATAAAAATGATTGAAACGAAGATTATAAATACGATCATTCCTAATATTACTATCAATAACGTTATTGCAACTTAACTATTGCAAACAAACGACAGAGATGTACACATTTTTACCAAACAAACGACAGAGATGTACAAATTTTTACCAAACAAACGACAGAGATGTACACATTTTTACCATACAAATGACAGAGATGTACACATTTTTACCATACAAATGACAGAGATGTACACATTTTTACCATACAAATGACAGAGATGTACACATTTTTACCAAACAAACGACAGAGATGTACACATTTTTACCATACAAATGACAGAGATGTACACATTTTTACCATACAAATGACAGAGATGTACACATTTTTACCAAACTAATGACAGAGATGTACACATTTTTACCAAACAAATGACAGAGATGTACACATTTTTACCAAACAAACGACAGATATGTACACATTTTTACCAAACAAACGACAGAGATGTACACATTTTTACCATACAAATGACAGAGATGTACACATTTTTACCATACAAATGACAGAGATGTACACATTTTTACCAAACAAACGACAGAGATGTACACATTTTTACCATACAAATGACAGAGATGTACACATTTTTACCAAACAAATGACAGAGATGTACACATTTTTACCAAACAAAGGACCCAACAATAATATTCTAACACCATGACTACCATACACAAAATAATTAACAACTACTGTCAGTTGCCTGTAAAAGTACTGTAATGACTAAAAATAGTAATATTTCAAATAATCTAAATTTATTTGTTATATAAAATATTTATAAACAAACTGTGTTCAGCAATTAAGTCATTATTTGCTCTTTTTACTTCATAAGTATAGAAAAATTTAGACGTTTTTGTATATATTTATTAATTATTTGGATTTAATACTTAATTGTTAAATTACTGAATACAATTGTATATATAATAAATTTAAAATGATTAAAATCTTTAAGATTTTGATTTGGTAGATCCTTTTGCTATATTTAGTTTTGGAACAGTTTTTTACAACCTACTTTTTAAGCAATGCTGGATAAGAAAAAAGACACGAGGCTTCACTTTCGTTTAAGTATATATATATATAATTAACCTAAAGTATATTAATTTGGTGTAAGGATAAACATATTTTTTCAAAGAAAAAGTTAACGCAAGTAATTCACTTATTAAAATAAATTTCAATGAAAATATATTTTTTCATAAGATATCTATACCCAACTTACATAATTGTGCTATATTACGTTTCTTGTTCACACTGACAACTAACTCTTATGTGCATTCAATAGGTAAATCCACACACATAGAATAATTTCATCTTTAAAAGGAATCAACGTAAATTGTATAAGTAAAGTTGTTTTGAACACAAATGTGAATAGAATGGCTTATAAAGTATTTTGGATAAGCACGGTAAGATTTATTAATTGTATTTCTTAAATTTATACTTAAACAAAATTAAATAATATATGTCATAATTATTGATGTAGTTCCATTTTTAAAATTTAAAATTTTTAAGAATGGAAAACACAAAAACGAGATAGAAATGGTTTATTGTGTTGTGTGATAGGGGTTAGGATAAAATATGGCATTAGGGCTTACGCTAAACGAAATTAATTCATATTTCTTTCCGCATTGGATGGAGCATTACTTCTGACAGCTTTGAACGAAGGAAATATATAATAGAGGTTTAATATTACCTCATATTTTTGAAAGGAATGTACTATTGAATATCTGTACATTCACTTAATTTGTCCGTATTAAAGAATGCTTCAGATATTATTTCATTTTTGTTTTGTCCAGTTACACTCGTAAAAATGTTGGGAAACCCCTTAATGGTAGTTATCCTATTTTTTATTTTACAAAGATTAACATACTCATTTGACTTATTATATTATTCTAGCGTGTAGAATCAAAGAATGTATAGCATAAAAAATACATACAAAGCTTATAATAAAATTTCGAAGACCAATAAAAATGATCGAAACGAAAATTATAAATACGATCATTCCTTAACATTTGTATGGATGTGAAATATTTTTAAACACGCTATTGTTATAAAAAAATAAACAAAAAGAAACAAACAAAACAGTTGAATCACATTAATATTTAATTACCAATTGATATATTTGATATACATCAGTTATATAACAATCACATTTCTTGGTAACTATGTTTTCTTATTTCGTAAACTAAAACTATAATTTAGGAACTGACCTTTAAACTAACCCCAAAATGAGGTGGCCTTGAGGCCTTTTGTAGACCATACGAATAATCAATAACTTTTTGAGTGATAGTAAGAACGTACTGTACCTTTAGACCATATGTTTATTTTGATGCTAACATGATTATTAAAAAAAGACTTAAATTTAAAATAAGTAAATAACAAGTAAAAACTAGTGTTTTGTCCTGTAACCCAACTACTTGGAGACAACTTATTGAAGATATTGTAGGTGATGGATTCATTACTAAATCCACATAATACTGAAAAGCGCCCAGTCAATGGTTGCTATCGATGTGAACATAACTAGAGAAATCAAGAGTGTCCATGTTGGGTGACAGCCAGTGTCCAGATGTTTTGTGGGAAGAGAACCCGTTCACATATTATACACCTACGGTGGAACTGAACAACCCACCCAACCAACACGTACAGCGGTATTGACCGACCAGTCCACCCATACACGTATAGTGGTATTTCAGTATGTGCATCGGCTTGTAAATCAGGTGAAAATCAAACTGGTAAATCTGGACACTACGTGGTTCAGATTCCACGTAAAGCTGTAGGTCCATATGTTGCCCTAGCTACTAGGCTATTCATTACTGACCTTTTCTGAACAATAGTCACTCAGTTAATTGCATAAATCAACCACGCTCATCATACACTCATGTAATTATTAAAATTTATCTTAAATTACGCAGAAACTTATTAAATTTTATGTCTTCATCTTCTGGTTTCCTCATCATCTTGGGGAAATAAAATATTGACGAAGGAACAGTCGGTGACATATTTTAGTAAACTCAGCCCTAGACTATCCCAAACTAATACGGGACTTAATTGACGGGTCATAAATGTTTTAAGTCGTATGAATGAACCTATCAATTATTTTATTAGTAAAACGAATCCCAGAGAAGCGCACATGTTTGAACGAAATAAATGATCAATTACATTCCTCATAAAAATTATTTTTTTTTTTATTTATATTACATCTTTAAAAGTGTGCCTTAAGATTTATATAAGTAAACGGCAAAGAAGGCAGTTAAAATATTTGTTTTAATCTAAGACTAACTTTTGTACGAGTCGAAAAAATTGCCCTGCGTCTTATTTGGCCAAAAAACTATTTATTCAACAGATTTAATTTTTCGTGCCTAATCATTTTGTAATACAATGTTGGAAGTCCTGGGTATCCTCTTTAACTTCAGTTGGTTATCATTTTGTAATACAATGTTGGAAGTCCTGGGTATCCTCTTTAACTTCAGTTGGTTATCATTTTGTAATACAATGTTGGAAGTCCTGGGTATCCTCTTTAACTTCAGTTGGTTATCATTTTGTAATACAATGTTGGAAGTCCTGGGTATCCTCTTTAACTTCAGTTGGTTATCATTTTGTAATACAATGTTGGAAGTCCTGGGTATCCTCTTTAACTTCAGTTGGTTATCATTTTGTAATACAGTGTTGGAAGTCCTGGGTATCCTCTTTAACTTCAGTTGGTTATCATTTTGTAATACAATGTTGGAAGTCCTGGGTATCCTCTTTAACTTCAGTTGGTTATCATTTTGTAATACAATGTTGGAAGTCCTGGGTATCCTCTTTAACTTCAGTTGGTTATCATTTTGTAATACAATGTTGGAAGTCCTGGGTGTCCTCTTTAACTTCAGTTGGTTATTATTTAACATATATTTCTTTACAGTCATTTTACTTTAAAATCCCTATACTGTTATATTTATGCAACTAAAAAATTATTGATCAAATGATTGTATATAACAGCTTTCTTAAATTCCTAGCAACATAAGGATTTATTAACTTTTATTATCAGGATATCTAATCTTACCCACTGACATATTTCTTGAATGCTTGAATAAGCTACATTTACTATACTGTTTACAAGTAGAAGGCAGACCATTTGACAGTCGTAAACTTTGTTCAATATTGATTAAATAAAAACTATTCTTTTAAAGTAAACTATTTTCACAAAAGCAAATCCTCTGCAAGTGACATTTAGTAACATTAATTCTGTAAGCGGTAAGTTATGTCCATCCAAATCATCCCTATCTTTCTGCGTGTCAGGATGAGAGGGTGGAGAGCACTAACAGTTTTGTGGCACCACTCGGACTATTTTGGAATATTCTTCGGCTTTAATTTCACTCAAAAAAATAATATTTGGTTTAGGGTTTATAGTAAATACTGTGAATACGTGTGAGTTATGTACATTTTTCATTGCATGTTGAGTATTTAGGTACGAACTTTCGATATACATAAGGTTTAAATACAAAGGTTTAATGTTTTGATATTAATATTTTAGTGTTCACCAAAACATAAATTTCACGTGCATTTTTACGAAGGACCTTCACTCTTCTTACTATACCAATGGAATGTGGCACACTTCGTGTTGCTTGCTAAGCTGTTTTATGTGTCCTATAATTTGATCGTATCTACTATTTTTTTATGAAATACAGCGTCAACATTTTTAAATGATGCCTGTTTAAATAAGTAAACATATATTATTCTTATTTTACAAATTTTTATGTCTAAAATATAGAAATGTATATGAAATTTTACACTATTGCAGATTAGTGTAACTTTTAGTAATGCTTTTTTAAGTAAAAATTACTATCCGCCATTCGTACTGACAATGAAGTATTTTAGGACATAAGTTAAAAGGAACTAATATAGTTGTTTTGGTATGAATAAACATTCCCAAATGTTGTCACATAATTCTTAAACAATATCTACATAAATATCAAACATGTATATTGAACATTTTTATATTTGATACTATGAGGTTAAATGTTTGTGAGTATGTATTATTACGTTTAAAAGGGGTTTATACAATGACAGCTTTCATTCAAAAATGTGTCCAACTTAACTTACAATGCACTTCCTCCAATTCCATCGGATGTAAGTTGTTGGTGTTACTTCACTGGAAAACTACCACTATACTATTCCCTTCACGTAATACATTTTTCACTTATCGCTATTGGGACCCAAAATTGAACTCGTTCACTTACCCTGTTGTATGCTAGTCATATGTTTCAATTCAAGGGTTTTCTAGATATAAGCGTTATGAGGAAAATTTAAAAATAACAGAATATTTTATGTACAGGGAAACGGCTCGTTGTACGACAAATAGTTTTATTGTGAATGGCAATTTAAAAGCTTGTGCAAGAAATGAAATAAGAATGTATTTACATATATACATTAAATGTAAGAATGATGTTTTGGTCTATACTTATTAAAGGCAAATACCTCTGACTCACTCACTCATCGCTGCAACTAAAAAAAGTACTAAGCCTACGAGGCTGACATTTTGTAGAGTCAAAGGTCTTATGTTATAGATGGGCAAGAAGAAGGGATTTTGGAAAATTCTTAGTAAATCGAAAATGACAGCCTTTTTATTGCCAGCAATTTTAAATTCCAAAAACAGATATTCTCTAATTACACTGTAGCGGCTAAATGGACAGTTCTACAGCAAAACTAACACCATTTCCCGTGCCTGATTTGAGGCGATCTACAACTTTGGCCGAAGGACTTTTTGCTCTATCTCACCTCCTTCATCCTTAGCTAGATTTTCAATCTGTGCGTGTAAATCAAATTGGTTAATTTATGGCCTCTGAGAGTAGACTTAAAGGTTTGTCTAGACTGTGAAACTTTGCTATCTAGGAGAACATACAATATTCAGTGGGAAAATATACAATTTAATCTGAACACATGTATAGCCAGGTCATAGGACATCACTAAACATGGCAAGAAACACAATATTTCACTGATTCAGAGTCAATTACCGTAATTTGCGTCCTCTAAAATTAGACTTACAGATTTTCTAGACTATTAAACTTTCAGTATAAGTAAACATCACACAACACAAACTTATGACATTATATTTATGCATTTTGTGCTTATATTGTTATAAACTTGTATTGTGTGACGTTTACTTGTACTGTATTTACCAACACATATTATGCTAATCAAAAAACTATTTATTAAACTTTGTTATCTAGGAGAACTAACTATTTCAATCGGAAAATTAACAATTTAGTTTTAAAGCATGCAAATCCAGATCGTAGTACATGGCTAATATGGTGAGAAACATATTACTTTATTGATACAGAGTCAAATATTGTATTTTGGGCCCTCTAAAAGTAGACTTACATATTTCTCTAGATTTTGAAACTTTTTTATCTAAGAGAACAAACAGATATTAATCGGAAAATGTATAATTCAATTTGCCCAAATGTATGGCCAGTTCACAGGGCATGGTTAAATATGGCGAGACACCCGATATTTCACTGATTAAGAGTCAACTACAGTAATTTGTGCTCTCTAAAATTAGACTTACAAATTTGTCTAGATTTTGAAACTTTTTTTGTCTAACAGAACACACTGATTTCAATCAAAAAATTTTTTATTTAATTTTAATACATGTATAGCCAGTTCATTGGACCTGGCTAAACGTGGCGAGAACCCTGACATCTCATTGATTTAAATTGCCGTACTTTATGGCCTCTAAAAGTAGACTTTCAGATTTTTTTATATAATCAAAGTTTGTAAACTACAAGAAAAGTCTGATTGAAATAGCAAGATTACAATCGATACATTTGACTATATAAAATCCATTAACCACTCATCATGATTTCTCCATAACTATACGTCCAACTGACTTCAAGTTTGTACATAGCATTACCTTGGCCCCTAGAGGCTCACTAAGAAAGGATTTTCTTCTCCGATCTTAGGACTCCATCCCACTGGCCTCCAAAATTGCGATGGTATTCTTATGAAGCTATATTATTTGATAGATTTATTTGATTGACAGCTGTTAAATAAAAACAAATGAATAAACTATGGTAACTTAACTATTTGTGTAATCTTTTCAAATTAAATATAATTGAGGAAAGTAGTAAATTATTCATAAAATCAGCTATGAAAATGGTCTAAATTCGATAGTATTTTAATAATTGTTTTTCGAAAACAAAGTATTTATTTTTATTTACTTAAAGTAATTTTTTATGTTCTTGAATTTGTTGGAATTTTTAATTATATTTTAAACGCAAGTCTTCAAACTCAATATTATGACCGGTGAAGCGGGCGGGTTTAGCTAGTAAACTATATATATAAGCCATTTACCACTCATCACGGTTTCTCTAAAACTATATGTCCAAACAACTTGAAATTTTGTACATAGGTATATCCTGGCCAATAGATGCTCAATTTGAAAGGATTTTTCCCTCCGACCTCAGGACTCCGTTCCACTGGCCTCCAAAATTGCGATGGTATTCTTATGGAGCTATATTAATTGATCTATTTATTTGATTAACAGCTGTTAAATAAAAACAAATTGAATAAAACATTTATAGAATTGTGTACATTAGTAAATTATACATAAAATCAGCTATTATAAATTCAATACTATATTAAATAATTATTTTTCAAAAACAAAGTATTTAGTTTAAATAACTTTAAGTAAATTTGGAATATACTTTAATTTTTCCGAATTATTACTTATATTTTGACTGCAAGTCATTAAACTAAGAGGTTTCTGCACATTTTGGTTAAATAATCAAAATTAATATTATGACCGGCGAAGCGGGCGGGTATAGCTAGTAAAATATATATGGGACTTTTACATCCAAACCACGGAAATGGCTTAGGAGTAAATTAAACTTTGTGTTAACACAAGGAATAGGACCAGGCAAGCTCTAGTAGCTATCGACGCTACAAAACGTAAATGCAATGCATAAATAATCAGTTTTTAATAGTAACTTCACATTGTATAGTGGAGCGCCTTCAGCAAACTAAACGCAATATGGGTACAGTATCTATATTGCCTGTCGAACAGATGTCACGGCGCTCTCCACCGCCTTGTACCATTGGCTATAGAAACAAGAAGACTGTCCATTCATATTGCTCCCGTGAAGCCAGTTTTCCTGTTCGGTGAAAATAGTTTATGGTCGGTTTTAGTAGGTTACCAGTGGTCCTCCGCCTCTTTTCATCCACTTTTTGTATCTCCTGAACAAGCTGAAGTGACTACTATTGGCGAAGATATTATGTGCACCCGAGTTTGTAGGTTGTTTACTAAGAAACTAAGAGGTCTATGAAATCTCCAATAGTAGGCAAAAGATGCCGAATATGCCG